>OZ020501.1:36589592-36869939 GCA_963971365.1 Lasioglossum villosulum | reverse complement strand
TACCGGTCTGCATACGGTTTATATTCAGAACATCTAAAGCATGTTTTAATGCAGCACCTAGTGTTGTTAGTCCAACGCATTGTAAATTCTTAAGTTCGTTCATAAACGTCGCTAAGTTTTCTTTCCAGCCAGCCTGGAATAAAAACGAATATATTTTTGGTTGGTCAAGCAGAAGTTTTGGAAATGACTCGACCGTAAAAACTGTAAAATTTGGTATCGAGAGAATCGAATGAAAAATGATGATAAGGCTAATGGATCAAGAAAGAGTTAGTTTAGTTCTGTCACTGAAGTTGTGAAATAATGGAGGAACAAGAAAGACCACTACGCGACATTAGACATTAAGACAATGAAGAATAGCCATGAAAAGTTTGCAGGTGTCATCGTCTATTGCATCAACAATATCATTTAGTTTACTATCTTCGGCTTCCCATGATGATTCTTTATTGTTTCAGGGCCCGGTGTCGCGTAGATTCTCTTTCCACTTCCCTTACCATTATTAAACAGGCGACAGTACCTTAATCCTTATAATATTATTCAACCGTGACCCCTTCTTGAGCCACATGCCTGATCACCGTACTCGGTCCTGAAAAATGAAAATAAATTAGAGATATGCCATAATATATTTTCAATAGAAATAATACAAGGGCTTCTAAAGAGAGGATGAAGTCACTCGATAACGTGCGACTAGCACGCGTGCATCGATTTTGTAAATCAAATATCCTAAATAAAACATATTGGAGTTTCAGACCGATTCTTTAACCTCCTGTTTTGTATGTATCAATTGTATATCGGTCGCTTTTGCGTGACCACGCGTTCATCCCTAACGTAACTATACTCCTACGATCATAACTATGTAAATACGTACTACAAGGTCGATATATCTTATGAATCAAATGATGGACTAATGTTTAAAGTAATCTACATACCATTTCTATTTAAAAGGCATAGCTTGTCTGAGTCTCTAGCTAACATAACATAATGTGTGCGTGTGCGTGCGCTTATGTGCGTGCGCGCGCGCGTATATCCGAGTATCTGTGATGGAAAGGGAGAGAAACAGAAAATATCACGGAAAGGATAAGAAAGAAAAGGACGAAAACTGCGAAAGGTGTGAAAAGACAAAGACAAAGTGAAATGCGAAGGGAAACATACCTTGATGTTCTGAGGTGGATCTTCGAAGGTCAGTAGCATGTAACGATCTCCACGGCTTTCCGGTGATCTCTGTCTCACCTGAAAAAAGAAAGATCGAAAGGCTAAGAAGAAGGTTGGCGACGAGGGAAAGCGATGCAAGTTAGAACAGTTATCCACGTTGCTCTCTCCGCGACGAGGATGGCACGAGTCGGCAACGACAACAACGACAATGGCAATTACAACGATCACGATCACGATCACGATCACGATCACAACCACGTCCACAACCACGACCACGACAACACCGATAACTCGGCATAACCCACGACCGGGAGACAGAGCCGGGAAAGCTGTGTGACTGGCGTACCTTGACGAAAGTCTCCACGGCGCTCTTGGCTACGTCCAAAAGCGTGGGTCGCCCGCCCAAATATGCCCTCTGATTCATGGAGGCCGACGTGTCGATCAAAAAGACTATTATGGTCATCTTCGCGAGGCGAACCCGCTCGTTCTCTCGAGGTCGTAACTGCGGCCCGAGACCTCCCGTAGTCAGAACTAGCTAGCTAACAGCCCTACGACGGCGTGGCGCATAGCTGCTTCGACCATTGAACGCTCTCCTGAATACGCTCTCCGAAAAACTTCTTTTATCGTAACGGCGCCCGCTTCGCTCTTACTCTCTTTCGATCTCTTTCTCTTTCTTTTCGTATCTATCTTTCTCTTTCTCTCTTCCTATATATACATATGCGCAAGTATATGCCTATATATGTATATATATATATATGCGTGTGTGTGTGCGTATGCTGTCTGTAGAGAGAGAGAGAGCGCGTGTATATACATACATGTAATTAGTACATATGTATATATATGTGTATACGTGTTTGCGTGTATATATTTATATATATATATATAAATTTATATATATAAATATATGTATATATATATATATATAAATATATGTATGAGAACGACTCTTTTTCTCTTTCCTTCTACACCGAACCGAATCTACTGTTACTACTGTCGCGCAGCTCTGGTGCTCGAATGTGGCTGGTGTAAGGCAGCGCAGGATAGCAGCTGAAAGACAGCCACGAGCCACGAGATCGCGGAATCGTCGCGAGTCGGACAGGTCCGTATGCCAGCCTGTCCGCTTCTTCTTTTCGTCCGCTCCCCTCTCTTCACTTTGTATTCCGGGCCCTTCCTTTATCTTTCTCTCTCTTACGTGTCGCGAATATCTTCTATCTCTCTTCCTCCTTTAGAATCTCTATCCTTCTTGATCTTCCATCTCTTTTCTTACCGTCTTGTTTCCCTCCCTACCTCTCTCTCTCTCTCTCTCTTTCTTTCTCTCACTAGTCCCCTCTTTCTTCGTTGCAGCGCAGCGGGAGCAAAACTCGACCTTCTCTCTCCGGTGTCTAGCTCGTCTCTGTTGACGATACTCTCGTTCTGCTCGTTGTTCTGCTCGTGGTTGCACTGCGTCGCGAAACACGTGACCAACAGACACCTCTTCCCATTGGTGATCCCCCCACCGCGACAATTTTTGTCATTGCTCGTCCGAAAAGCATCGCACATTTCTGCGTTGTGTGAGTGCGTGCAAGTGCGTGTCACGACGCTGTTTACATCGAACCGAATAACTACTCGGTTTCGTTGATACGTTCGTGTGGTCGGGCCTCGATGACCCTTTATGAAATTACGTTAGAATTCGATATTCTTTTTTTGAACATGTTTAGTTGATTTCCTACCTGGACACTTACGATGCTCGTATCTCGAAAGATAATGTTGACGGTAACGATTTACGGTCTGAAAAAGTTCTCGAGACTACAAAATGGATGCACACACATACTATTTAACGACTCGATTACACAGTGGTCCTGATCTTAAATTGAACTTTACGCTTTATACATACTGTTTTAATAATTATACATTTTCCATCCCCGGTTGTGATTCAATAGTTATAAATTCATTGTTATCTCGAAGAAGAAACTGAAAGCATCAAAGTATACAATGTCGTAACAGTTATCTATTTATTAGTACTAAAAACGTAAGTGTGCGACGCTATAATTAGTTTAAATTATTATTGGACCTTGCTATGTATTCACTTTATCACGAATAAAAGACGGATATGTTACTTAAACTAGTTATTTAGCTAATTTTATTGTGAAAGCAAATTTACATAACCTTCATCGTGAGAAGTGATATGTATTTCGTGTCGAGTTAATTGAAAGCGATGGTTGCAGAGAAAATGAGAAAATATTTCAATAATCCGTAATCTATTTATCCGATTGCGTTAACAAGATTTTATGATATCTTGAGCACGCGTTTTGCTGTTATCTTGTTATAACATTACTATCTTGTATACAGATTGTATATTTTTATAATGTATATGTAACTGCAAATATTACCACAATCAATTATATGTTATAGTTTCATTGGAAAGCGTTATGGGATGAAAATGTATCCTTGGCCGATTAATTGATGTCATTATTCTTTTTATAAAAATGATATCAACAAGAAGGTTTATGGAAGTAACCAATGAAATATTTTCGTGACAATTATGATTGGTAAACGCAGATTCGACGATTTTGAATTCCAATCCGACCACGTTCGAATGAACAGTTTACATGTGTACTGAGACTATTTACATTGAAAGATACATAATGAGTAATCTAGCTATTGTGAAATCTAAACAGTTTTCTAAACAGTATATGGTGTTTTTAGAATCATATCGATTATAAAATTACGCTTCAATGGCATATCGCCTGCCATGCTTTCAACTAACATTTGGTTTTTTACACGGGATAATAGGTGCGATGAAAAATAAGTACGCGTCGCCATCTGTGTCAGAATGCTTAAAACAACCGGTTAAATAACTTTGCAATATTGTTGCAAGATGGCACCACCGTTCTGTTCTTTGACAGAACCACAGCCGACTCTACTACTAGCCGTGCTGAAGGTAAAATGGCAACAGCGCGGTTGTCATGTATATTTATATACCCAGCTAACCAGGCGAACTTAGAGCCACGTCCGTCCGAGGGCAGAGATCGGCAAATCATTGTCCAATCTACGCTCGGAGCTGCCCACGGCTTGATTGGCTCAAGTTTGGACGTCCCCCTGTCCACGCATATGCGATGCCAGTGCCGTCCGTAGGACGAGGGATTTGGACGAGGGCATGAGGACGGGCAGGAGGACGGCACGAATCCGGCACCAGGACGCTAAATGTGCCGTTATGGTTCACTGATGTGGCGAATATCGCACAGCAGCACCGTCGCATTAATGTGGCTGGCGAATATTTTGCAGGTTAGCACCGATAGCGAAGGTAGAAAATTGTGCGGCAATGCAATACAGCTACTGTAGCTGGCGAATATCATTTTACAGGATAGCACCGTCAGCGAAGGTAGGTCGCACTAATGTGTTAGATGTCGGCGAAGTAAATTGATATCGTACCAAATATACAGCGCTTGTCCCTTTTATTCACATTCATTCTCGACAATTCGAATTGCTATCGTACCAAATATACAGCGCTTGTCCCTTTTATTCGCATTCATTCTCGACAATTCGAAATACCCATACAAATTTTATTAAATTCTCATATTTATTTTATTTTTCCTTTACTGTGATCTTTATGCGAAATAAAAATTGTTTGCATCCATTGCAAGAGACACAAGCTAAAAATTGCATTGCCGCACAATTTTCTACCTTCGCTAACGGTGCTAACCTGCAAAATATTCGCCAGCCACATGCGACGGTGCTGCCATGCGAAATGCGCCACATCAGTGAACCATAACGGCACAATTAGCGTCCTGGTGCCGGATTCTCGCCGACCTCCGGCTCACGTCCAAAACCCTCGTCCTACGGACGGCACTGGCGTCGCATATGCGTGGACAGGGGGACGTCCAGATTTCGATTTTTGGTTAGCTGGGTATCTATATGCTCCATGTATACGCTACATATAGATATAGATATATAAATATACATGACAACCGCGCTGTTGCCATTTTACCTTCAGCACGGCTAGTATAGTCCAGTGATGCCAGAATCGTGGCTTGGCATAGTATGTATTCGGCGCACCGATTCGCACGCGATGGCCACCAGACGGCGTGAAAATCAGTACCGTGTCTAGATAAGGTAGCAAAGCGGCTAATACCCTGAGTGGCCCTGAGGCAGTTATATTGGTAGAAGTATACTGGTATTATTGGCAGGACGAGTGTTCCATCTTGATACTTAATTGCTAATGTTTTAAGGGTATCTTAACCCCTTGCCTTTTCATATGTATATACTAATAATTTTATAAAATTCTGCAGGGTACTCAGGTACCCTATTTTTCTGTTACTGAGGTTGAAGACGCCGCCATCTGGTGGCCATCGCATGCGAATCGTGACTGAATCCGAACACTGGTCGGCTGTGACCATTGATGGTATATTGCACCTCTTTTTCGCGCATGCGTGACAATTTCAGCTTCAGTAACGTAACCTTTTCGTTGAAATTGGGTAGTTTGAGCACCCCGCAGACTTTTAAAAATTTATTAGTGTATACATACGAAATGTTGAAATGATAAATCGAATAAAATATTGTTCTAAAATCATGAGAACAATAATACCGGTACACTTCCACCAATACAACCACCGCATGGCGTAGGACCCTGGCCGATCTGCTGCGTCATAATAGATACGCTACTGTTTTGGCTGCGCATGCGCGAAAAAATTGCACTCAATCGGAACTCGGAACACTGTGTGACAGAACACAGAACCTTGAAGGATTCGAGCAGATTCGAGCGACTTCCTCCAAAACTGTTCAAAACAAATTTCTTCACAACACGATAAATAAGAGATCAATATTATACGATTTTCGTAAACTCTTTATTATCATGACATATTTATACGCTTATGAAATGCTATTATTCGGTATTTACTAACAGAAGCAATTCTATATCACATATTTTAGGATCTACAACAATTATATATCGCGCAATACGATTCAGAATTATAAGTTGAGTCTATTTTATGCGCAATTCAAATATAAGCAATAGGAGTGAATACCTTGAGTCCTAAGTTATAATTTATTTACGGTTTTATATTGTATAGTATTGTAGACAACACAAATTATTATTAAAATATGGATGACTCGAGGCCGTCGAAGCGAAAGAAATCATCTGATTTAATAGACAAGTTTATAAATAATAGAAAAAATGTACAATCGGTTTCTCATTATGAATCGTCGCATTTCCTATTTTTGTTTGGTAATGTTTGAAATTTTTCTAGACAGCTGAATCGATCAGCGCGTTTAATTTCAACAAAAAACGTGTTCGTTTATTGAGCAAATTAAATGATGTTAAAGATGATTGTAAAGGGATATTGTACTGGATGTTTCGTGACATTAGAGTACAAGGTATTTTCTAATATATATTATATTATTCTAGACAATACATATATATATAAACATTATTAAAAATAATTTTGCATCTTTCAAGATAATTGGGCTCTACTTTTTGCCCAAAGGACTGCTTTAAAAAGTCAGCTACCTCTTCACATATGTTTCTGTTTAATGTCACACTTCTTGGAAGCTTCGATGCGACATTATGAATTTCTGTTACAAGGATTACAAGAAGTTGAAGAAGAATGTAAGACATTAAATATAAATTTTCACCTACTGCATGGAGACCCAAACGACAACATTGTTAAATTTGTAAAAACACATAAGATCGGAGCTGTAATCGCAGATTTTTCCCCATTGAAGTTACCTATGTCATGGATTGATAATGTACAAAATAAGCTACCGAAAGATGTGCCGTTTTGTCAAGTAAGTGAACTAACATATGAGATAATAAAACAAAACAACTTGCAAATTCGTTTATTCTCCAAGGTAGATGCACACAATATAGTGCCTTGTTGGGAAGCTTCGCAAAAGCAGGAGTATGCAGCTAGAACGATTAGAAATAAAATCAACACGAAATTGAATGAATTTTTAACAGAATTTCCGCCTATTGTAAATCATCCGTATTCGTCGAACGAACAATATGTAGAAAATAAATGGAAAATGGCTCTGGAGGACACAGAAGTGGATAGAACAGTAGGTAAAATTTCATGGGCAATGCCAGGATATAAACATGGTATTAAAGAACTGGATAGTTTTATACAAAATCGCTTAAAGACGTACGAGACTAAGCGTAACGATCCTTTATCAAATACCACTAGCAATTTGTCTCCTTGGTTTCATTTTGGCATGATATCGGTACAGCGTTGTATTTTGGAAATACAGACATATAAACGATTCTATCCAAAGTCGGTTGAATCCTTTATGGAGGAAGCTATTGTACGGCGAGAACTTAGCGATAATTTTTGTTTTTACAACAAAAACTATGATCTTGTTGAAGGCGCTGATGCATGGGCTATGGAAACATTAAATAAACATCGGTAGTCTTTTTTAAGTACGTCATTAAAAATCGCCTCTATATTTTACTATCAATATATGCTTTATATACAGGAAAGATAAAAGAAAATATATTTATTCTTTGCACGAATTGGAAAACTCTGAGACCCATGATGATTTATGGAATGCTTGTCAAAATCAAATGGTAACAATAGGAAAAATGCATGGATTTTTGAGAATGTACTGGGCGAAGAAAATACTAGAATGGACCAAAACACCCAAAGATGCTTTAGAATGGGCGAATTATTTAAATAATAAATACAGCATAGATGGCTGTGATCCTAATGGTTATGTAGGCAAGTGTTACGGTCGTGTTATATTATTTATAACATCATTTCTTAAATATAATACTGTAATTAAACCGTGTGTTTATTTTTATAGGTTGCGCATGGTCAATATGCGGCATTCATGACCATGGTTGGACAGAAAGAGATATATTTGGAAAAATAAGGTACATGAACTATGAGGGATGCAAACGAAAATTCAAGGTCAAAGAATTCGTCTCTCTGTGGGAGAAGAAGGAAACTGACACGAACATATCCAAATAAGAAAATTAAGAATCAAAAACAGAGAAATACGATATTAGTAGAAAAATAGATTAGAAGATTAAGATATTATAAAAATAGAGTTAGTATCGTACACTGTTTTCGTGTTTAACGATTAAGTTTGTTCATATTTGACAGCGTCGTTGCATAGCAATGAAAGCGAAGCAGGAACTGCATCTAGCGATGTCAAAGAAAGCGCGGCAGCCTTTAAGGTCAAAGAAAGACAATCGGTCTCGATCATATTTTTATGAATCCCATAAATCATTCCTGCTGTAAGACAATCGCCGCAGCCACTCACGTTAAACGTTTCGCTTGAATCTTCGGAAGTGTAGGATAATGGTGGATACAAACGCGAAGTAATCATGGTATTTACAGTCAGTTTACCCTCTTTATTGTAGAAAGTATCATTTCCCAAAGCTTTGCGAACGACCTGTAACAAAAGGAAATTATACGCATTACATTCTAACAGTTAAAAGTATACATATACAATGATTTACCAGTACTCCTTGTGATCCTAATGTACTTATTACTACTGGAACAAATTTAGCAACCTGCTCCGCGATTGCTTTTACTCCTTCTAAATCTGTACTTGACTTGTCTTCAGGCACCGATATACCAAAATACTTTGCAATTGCTTTTAACTCATTTTTGTTGGGAGATATGAAATGAAGTACACTATTCCATTGTGCCTCCGCTTTGAATATTTTTGTTGCTCTGTTCAGGTCCGTAGGCTCGTACCAAACTGAAAGAATAATTTCATATATTTCCAAGTACATACAGTATTACATCGCATTTTTGTATTACATATTATTATTGTATTATTATAAAATATACTATCGTTTCTGTTCGACGTTGACAATCTACAAAATATTTCAAATAAACCGCTAAAACGACAGGCACGAAGCGCTGGAAAAGCAATAGAAAATTCTCATGAGAACGACCCTCTATTAACACTCTGTTTCATGGAGAAGATGTATAGGATATTACTGTGTGTGTACATTACACATTTCTGTCTAACCACACGCTGCAGCAGTCAGAAATAAAAATTGTTGCTTTGGTAAATCTGTTAATAAACCAACAACAAAGTAATAGGCATATAGTAATAGACAAAATAATGGGGAAAACTCGAAATGGAAAGGCTGCTGCAATATGCACGGCAGTAGCATTTGCTTTAGTAGTGATTGCATTTACCACACCCAATTGGCTTGAAACAGACGGAAAATTGGAAAATCCGAAGTTTATAAAAATCGGTAATTTGATATTCATCGTTTTTGTTACTGGCAAGGTGGCTGTGCATTTTTACATTTCGGTTTATGATGTCGATCGATTATCAATTGTTTCGATCACAGCTACAAATTTTCAATGAAATTACACCTGCATTTTCTCGTCGTTAGATTATAATCGATTATTTTCTTTCATAGGTTTGTGGCAGGTATGTTTCCAAGGATTCGAACATCCACATCATTTGTACGATACGAAATTTTATGGCTGCTGGTGGGTGTTCGAGGAAGAGTACTACATAATTCACGATATTCTTCTGCCACCGTTTTTCGTGGCAACACAGTTTTTCTTCACATTGTGTCTAACTTTACTATTAATAGGAAGTTTTTTAACGACATTGTATGCATGTTGTTCGCGACAGCACGACAAATACCAGTTACTTTTGTGGACAACTGGTGGGAATTTATTATTAGGTGGAATATGCGGCATTATAGCTGTTATTATATTTGGTGCCCGAGGAGACGGCAGAGATTGGATGCCCAACTGGGAGCATAACGAGATCAGTTGGTCTTATGCGTTAGCTGTGATTGGTAGTTTTCTTTTAGTTCTTGCCGGTGTTCTTTTCTTGATCGAAGGACGTAGACATAAGAAGAAGCAAGAGCAAATATTGAACGAAGAACAAAAAACGCATACAACCATCTAATCGTAGCCTTTACAAAATCAAAACACGAATCTCTACTAAATTATTTAAAGCAATGGAAAACCATACACGACTCTGTTGAGTTCAAGCACACAGTTTACGTAGAATCGTTTCTAGTAAGCTCAGTGCAAACTTTCTTTAAAGACTATTATATATTTTTACACTTATACTCATTATTTTGATAAGTATTATTTCGACTGCATGCAGACCGCCCATCTTACAATTACGTATGCAGTAATAGTATTGATATTAGAACAACCTAAAAGTCAAGAAAGATATTTTATATACCCTTGTAACGTTTTAACACAAGTATATATTATGCATTTATTACTTGTTTTTTGTAGAACAAATTAATGCTACAAATCCGTCCATAGGAATAAGGAATCTTATGCAAGGAGACTAAGAGTCTGTAAATAGTAATGATATATTAAACATATAATTGAAACCATAGCATGGTCTAAATCCAAATAAATATTGTATATTTGTTGTAATTTTTTACATCGGAAAAATGTATGAAAAGTTGAAGCAATAAAATAATTTGTTTTAAATTTTTCTATCTCGCCATTCTTTCTGTATCACGTAATATATACATGTTCCGTTGTAATTAAGAAATCAATAGCATTTCTGGGGAAGAATAATTAAGTTGCAAAGGGTAGAACACGGTCAAGCTGTGACCCATTTTACTATCGGGGGAAATAATTCAACGTGAGTTACGACTAAGATTGCGTGCACGAAGATCGACGTCAGGTGTAAGTCGTTGACCTAGTTTAGCTCCTATTTTAATCAGCTACTTCTACAATTTCGTACACTATGTCGTTCGCACCTGGAAAGCATTTTTTTACACCTATCGACAGTTATATCAACGCCGCTGTCGTAAAATAGTAAAGCTCGAGTGTAATGTACATACCCATGGTTATACATGCATATGCATCGTTTCTCATATATGTGTACCATGAACTATTTCATAATACGCGAACTAGTTTCAGGGACGTTAAGAAACAATTCTTTGTGATATTATACAACAAAATAACATGAATCCTATAATTGTCATCGTTACCGAACGAAGTACAGGTGCAATGTTCGAATGTACAGAATTTTTGGTGCATTGTGCAACTATGGTTGCAAATTGCATAAACAGTAAATTAATTAGTTATATAAAATGTACATATGATTAAACAGACTAATGTCAATGTACAATTATTTCGAATAAACGCATATATGAATTTTACGTTGTCTTTTCCTGTTCAAACGAATTAAACAAATATTATTTTTTAAAAGTTACTTCAAAATCAATTGAGAGGAATTACAATTTTCACGGGAATTCTGATTAAAAAATTGAGTTTCTTCAACGTACGATCATTTTACAATACTTCGTAAATAAAGAGAAACTGCAAAGAGCATATATATAAATGCATGCCGTTGAAAAGGTGGAATACAAAACGCGAAAAGAAAACTCTGAGAGTAAGTCATGGTTCCGTCTTCTGTCATCGTAGTTTTTATTCCTTTAATGATATGCAGGAAGTCGAAGCGTCACTTATATGAACTAATTGTAAGTAAGTCATGTGAATTGCATCTGAATGAATCACGAGCAGAACGACAGTAAAAGTGACGCGCATTCCAAGAAACTTGACTAAAAGATCTAAGGATGGGTGTGTACGTCGAGTAATGAATTAGCCGGACATTTTTTCTTTGAAAATTTTTATCTGCAATTTTTCTAGATCTGGATACTGACTAGCAAAACATTAAAAATAATTTCGAATTTAGGTGAAACGTCGATGATGTAATAACCTCGCAATGAGAATTTATGTGAATATTCTCATTGTACATAGGACATGGGACAGCATTCTCATTTTGTGTAGGTGTTTCGCGCGTTTGATCTTCAAGATCAAACAAATTTTTTCAGTTTCAAATTCGAAGAATCAGTAGGTGTACTAATATTAATATAATCCTTTTTGCTACATTAAATAATGAATTCGCACACACTTTCTTTTCTATGAATGAGCAAAACATTTTTCAACATATTTATTAGACATCATTTACTAAACTAATTATTCTAGCTTTACAGAGAAATTTAAGTCGTTTGGTCCGTTCATAGAAGTTATTCTGATTTAAAGAGTGTGTGATCAATAGACAACGGATTTTATGCATTTATGACGAAAATTAATAGGTGTAATTCGAAACAGTGAAAACATTAGAAAAATTTTAAAATACTAAGAAAAAATTAAGTTTTATTTCACTCCAGTTGATTGCAAAATCAAGTGGAAAGTTTTATTTTGCATAAAAATCCACTGTCTAAGTAGTGATCAATTATATGAGCGTAACTAATACATGAAAGAACAAGGGGAAAAATCTATGTACATGGAACATAATAAAAGATCGTATTGTCTTTTGAAAAGAATATTTTCTACGAGAGAATGAGAACCGTTTGTTGGTAGTTGCATACTGGTACATACTAAGTAAGTACCTGCTGGTAGTTTGTGCTCGTGGGATACTCATGTTTTTACAAGGTTAGGTTAGACGCTATGCTACACGGCCACCACACATCATAACGTGTTTGGGTGTGGTTAATACCGTGGGATCTCTACTGGATAGTTAGATTCGAAGCGTTCGTTTCTCGTACACTTTATTCTGCGTCGTGATCTCCATCGTTCGCTGAACGATTCTTCACGATGAAGAAGAGAAGCTTTTCCGGCAATATCGGAGTCGGTGTTTACATCGTTGGTTTCATCTGCGTATGCGTCGCATTCGGCACACCAGCATGGTTAGTCAGCGATACTCGAATCACTGGCGCAAAACTCGACAAATTGGGTCTTTGGACCCATTGTTTTCGGTCTCTTCCGAATCCTCAGGAAATGGACGCGCCCAGGCGTTTCTTCGTCGGTTGCAGATGGGTCTACGATCCTTTCACCGCAGGATACTCTGACATTCGTGGCTTTCTACTACCTCGTAAGTTTCTTTTCTTTATCCTATAATTTTCCTATTTCCTAATTATTCTTCACACTTTTTTGTTACAGCATTCATGATAGCAACACAGTTCTTCTTTACCGTGTGTTTCCTGCTGAGTTTAGTATCATTGGTGTTGATATTGTTGTTTACTTTGTGTTGCGATCCTGAGCAAAAAAGATACGTACAACTTATTTTTACGATTGGATATTTATTGTTGGTCAGCGGTATCAGCGGTGGACTGGCGGTGATTATATTCGCCTGCCTTGGAAATACTGATGGTTGGATGCCTGGACACGCTAACAATTTCTTTGGCTGGTCCTTTGTTATGGCAGCTGTAGGTAGCATACTGACTATAATAGCTGGTGTACTGTTTCTTGTCGAGGGAACCGTACAACGTAAGAAGAGGGCATATTTGAAAGAATCTCAAACGAGATTCGAGCTAGAATCTCGTACATGAGCAGGGAATTTTTCTTGTGAAAGACTTGCACGTCACGTTTAGTACCAAAATATTGTAATAATATTCCGTCCAGCATGTTTTCGATAGTATGTAGAATTATATGATAGATATTAAGGTAGAACTGCTGCTACTTTCAGTACAAAGTATGATATGACGCAAGATTTGTATTTTTGTACGATGTTTTCTACATACAGGATATGTAGATGTATTTTCTATAGAGGGGTATACTCATTTTGTTACTGTTTTCTTTCTTTTCTTTTTGTTGTGCGTTAACATTCTCAGAAGTTAATAGTACGGTGAAGAAAAAAGAAGAGTAATACTTTACTTTCTACAGAAAATGCTTGACGAGGAGGAGAATAATCTCGAATGTAATCGACAAACGGTATTCTGTTTTTCTCGAATTTCTTTTTATACACAGCATAGGTTGTTGATTTCTGAATTATTTTATAGCGTTAACGTTCACTGCCATCTGTGAATTTATATATAATTAATAATAAATTTGCTACGAGATCCGTCCTTAGGTAGGTACAGAATTATAATGATGTTCTATGTAATTCAAATGGAGCAATTAATAGAACTTTTTGTATCATATTTCTATTTCAATAAAACTGAATTAAATGTACAAACTGATTTGTTGTCGTTCATTTTATATTGTTTTCGACCAAATGACTTTTTCGAGAAATTTTAGTCTATTTCAATCTGAATTTGAACAGAAACAATTTCATAGCTTTCGGATTATGATTGTGAGATGGAAGAAACCTACTTACAGGCAATCGCTTTATCGACTTGTTGGTTGGCAACAGTGCAATGGCGAGAGGTGTGGCAGTGTGGTTAGAACAAATTTAGTTTTCCCGTAAGTTTATAAACAAAGAGTTTGTTAACTGTGATAAGTTCCGAATTTTTCTATCAACAAACTCGAATAATCGACAATGTCTGTCGAAAAACAGGAATATCACCGCGCGTCAAGTAAGCAGCAATGAGCCGTTTAATTATAATAGCTGTCTTCTTTAAAGAGAAACATTCTTAACCTGTATTGACTGTCGAATATGTTATTTCAGACGCGGTAGTATTTGGTGGACTGGTTACGTATATTTCTGGTCTATTATTGGTAATGGCATTTACAAGGTAATCGTTTTAACGAAATGGAAATCATATATGTATCAAATTGCTTGATTAACTACTTAACTGACTCACTTTCAGTCCCTACTGGATCGAATCGTATCAAGAAACGTTCAGTAGTTTCAAGCACATGGGATTATGGGAATATTGTTTCAAAGAATTCCGGTATCCATACTATCAATTCGACAAACAGTTCGACGGATGCCACCACATTTTCTCAGAGGAATATTATGTAATTCGAGAGTGGCTACTGCCAGTATGGCTTTTGGTTGTGCAAACGTTTGTCACTGTTGCTCTTTTACTTTCGTTTGCTGCGCAAGTAATGATTGCGTTAATATTAGTACGTTGGCCATTGAAGTTTGTACTGAATAACGAATGGCTGCTTTCTGCATCTGCTTTTCTGTGCTGCGCTGGCGCAGGTAAATATCCCACTCCAACAAAACTTCACGTTTAGCTTGTTACTATTACACTGTCCAACAAATTTCAACTTGTTTTTGATGTTTCGATTTTCACTATGCGATTCCTATAGAGTTGTTTGAACTGATTCCGAACCTGCCTTTAATTTTTCCTGTAGATGCACAGTTTTTGAGAAGAAAAAACATATTTTTCAACTTTAAACAAATATTGTGATGTTATTAAAAAAAGATTATTTCGATTGTTTTTTACAGCAAAAAATTGTATAGACTTTTCCAAATACAGTGATATCTAATACGTTATGAATGTTTAAACGATGGTTATAGATGGAAGGACACCACTTTTGCATAAATTTTTTTAGATATTTTTCAGTTTATCTTAAAAAATAAGAGTCCAGCGTAAAATCGAACTATATCACGAGATTGAGCAGACTTTAATCTTAAGAAACACATCTTTGAAGTTTGTAACGTCAACGTTTTTATCGAACCAGAAAGCAAAATTTCTCAAAAACTGTGTGTCTAGGGGAAAAATTGATGGTGAATTGACGCTGTTGGACAGTGTTATTATTTTTGTTTGCTGTGTGCCTTATGTTAGTGACCTTGAACGTTCCAGGTACTCTACTATTTCTGGCGGTATCGATATTCGGCGGACAATGCTGGCGCAGAGACTGGTTAATGTACCCGAATTTTAATCATTTGTCCTGGTCGTACGCATTAGCCGTTGTTTCGTTCATGTTTCATTGGTTGGCCGCATTTTTCTTGTACCTGGATGCCAAAGCTGGTCACAGGATGCGCAAAGAATCTCGCAATTTGGTGATGCAGATGCAACCCAATCCGCAAACGCATCAAGGGTTGCAAAGAGGCGGATACATATAACCGAATCCCCCTATCGTAGAGCCCATAAAGTATACACGTATACGAGTTCTGCACAGCTGGAGCGAACCACAATACCAGATCTGCTTTCAGAGTTCAGAGCTTTCACACGATATTGGCGTACAATCGATTACGCGCGTTTATTTTACTATTTAACTCCGTCCATTTTTTAAGAGATTTATGTAGTTAGAGTAAGGAAACTGTTTATACATACTTACATATTATAGTTTTGTACATGGAATTAGAAAGAAAGAATGTGTTTAGCACAATATTGTTACAGAGACAAATGAATTTCTATCTCCGTAAAAAAGGGTAACTCTGTTACCTGTTAACCGTTCTGCAGCATATAATTCTTTAACGTTTGCGAATTTGTTAACATCAAGACCGTAGGATGTTAAATTGTCTGTCGTGTATTTAGAAGATACCATCGACGAGAATAACATTCGTACAAACAAACTAAGAAGAATTCTTATCACTGACCTGGAATTTTTGAGTCGGTGGCTAGATCCAGAACGTATTTCATAGTGTTCAGAGGTAGATTACCATCGATAACGATGAAGCTAGCATTCTCCAAGTGGGATCGATGTTTTTTCACCAAGTCAGGAGTGATACTGGTGAAGATGTCCATTTCACCGACTACGGAATGGCACTCGCCTTTGCCATCGATTATCACGGTGCATCTAGAATTATAAAATCGAGGAAGAAATATGTACACATATGCATTTATCTGGAAGGTGTACAAGTTTCTGGATTTTCATGGATAATTTGATCGTAGATAAACGTTTGTTTTATCAGAGACGGGGAACGCATCTGGTTCGTTCGGAGTACGGAAAAGGTATTGCTAATAAAAATCGGTGACAAATGGTCTCGAGTGGTTGTCCACGAGGTCAACGGTTATTCCGTTTTGCTCGGTAGCCAATAGCCATTAACGCCAACGATGGGCTTTTACTGTCCCTGGGCTTACTACCGCGGAAGAGTCCTTTCTCTTGAACCGTAAGCCGTAAATGAACCTTGAATCCCCAGAGAACCGGGACTGCCTCTTTTAATCTCTAATGGTTTATTCGTGGCTCTCCGCGAGATTTTATCGTTGATGCTACTCGAGGGTTGCGGATATAACTTGTGTCCTTTGCGAATCTTTTGTCGTTCGTTTCCGTGGTAATGTTGGATCACCGATACGAGATCCCAACAAGGTCTCAATAGATTATATCGTATAGATCTTGAAATTCTTGTATTCGTGTTTTGTCGACAAAATTGGAACCAAGGTACCTAAAGCTCGCGTACGATCGCAAGTGAATCGTAAACCGTGAAACGAACGTTTGTTACGGGAAGAGCTGCACGTACCTAGCCGTGGTCATGTTCGACAACTGTTCGATGGTCCAGCCCCCATCTCCGAGACTTTTAATTATAGCTTCGCCAGGCTCGTCGTTGCCAACGACGGATATTAACCGCGTGGCGTTCAGACCAAGGTTGATCAAGGCGTTGGCGATATTTCGTCCGACCCCGCCGCAAGTTTCTCGGCTTCTACCGACATGCGTTCTACCGTCGTCCTGAAAGAATACGTCAATTATTGATCCGGGATATGGAAAAGATGCGCCGCTCTAATCACGCGCGACCAACACCAACGTTTTCCCGATCGATCGATCGTCGTCGTCGTCGAGCGTCCACCCGAAACGGTAAGCGATATTCGATTGATTCGTATAATGCAAGAAAGAAATCTCGGCCAATCTTCCGCGTTTCTGGCTCGCGGTGAGAGGACTTTTTAAATTCCCCGCGCCACGCAGACAGCTGGTTATTTTTAAGATAAAAATCGATCAGTTTTCTCTGCTTCTAGCTGTTTCTCTGTCCCCTATCCCTCTACGGCCTGTCTCTTTTCTGCACACCAATGCTGTATGCAGTTGCATCGATATCGGTTATTTTCGCCAAATAATGCGTCGTCTACTCGAATGCTAAGGTTTTCTGTTATTTTCGACTGTGTATAGGATTTATAAAATCGTCGTGGTCGCGGTCGTTCTTGACTACATATATCTGTAACACGTGCCGCCTCGAGGACATCACGTTTGAAGGATTAATTTCCCACCCCAGGCCACCCCCGTTTCAGCTATCCACCCCTACCGGCTCTTACCGGTCCCGACCCGTCCCCGTTCACCCGTTGTTCAACGCCGAGAATAAATACACGGGAAAAGCATGAATTTTTCAAGGAGATACACCAACGACGGGTCTTTCTCTCGCGCTCCAACGACAACGATTCAATTACGAGACAAACATTTCTCCGAAGGTACTCGCAGAGTCATTCGGTAGAAGTCTGGCACTCGGTTGCTAGTGAGAGGGGCAGAGGAGGGGTGCGACCCCTTTATCGCGCAAACTCCCTTTATTTCCTCCTGTTTCTCACTTTTCCATTTTTCTCTTCCGCACCGCTCCGTTCCCTTCGGCCAATCCCGTGTCATTTTTCTTCACCGAATCGCTCTCTTCGTCCTCATCGTCACTCCCATCGCCCACGCCGATACTTTCCCCGCCCTCCGCTCCCTCGTTCGTCTTTCTTTCCACTCCGAGTTTCTCGACGATTTTAAACGTATTTTCATTTTTCCTCTCGGTCCACGATCTAATCTTACCCGAACGCGAAGCTTCGTGAAACGATCTCTGTCGAGTCTCGTGACCTTTTATAAAAGGTAACATTCACCCCCTCTCGGGTCTCTTACCGCGTTTCTTCTTTCTCGCCGTGCTTCGAATAAGCTTCCTAGCTCGTTCTACTCCGCCACGTACAACTTTCTCTTTCCGTATTCTACGAGATACGTTTCCTTCTCTCCTCTGTCTGCCGTCTTCGAACGATTCTTTCCTCCTCGTTCTTCCCCCTCTCTTTTCCTGCTGTTGTTCGGTGCGTCCTATGAATTATCGTTTCTCCAACCCCCTCACCGGACTTTATTCCCACTAAGACCGCCTCTCTTCGAAGCGACTTATCTCTCTCTTTTCTATTCCGATTCAACAACGAGCTTCTCTAATTCGCCCCGTCCATCCACCCGGCCAGCTTGCCCCTGCTGTCGACACTTCCTGGCTTCGTTTCCTCTTTCGATCCCTCTGTCGAGTTTTCTCCTTTCCCTTTCCTCCGTACGCTCTCAGATTTCCCGAGTTGTTTCCTTCCTCTCTCCCACTCGGCGAGTCTCGTTCGCGCGCGCGAACCACCCCGGACTCGAAAGCCTCCCCTTGCCTGGTTCGCGAGCTTCCGCCACGTTGCTCGGCTGTCTCCGTCTTCGTCTCGCGTTCATCCCCTCCAGATCTCCTCACGGTTAGAGTTCGTTCTCTCTCGGATAGAGTCTTCCACCCTCTGCGCTCTCTCTCTCTCTCTTTCTCTAACGTTTTCTTCGTCCCTGGTTCCTCCGTAGCGGCACGGCGCGGTGGAGCCCGGTGGTCGCGCTGTCTGTCGCCGACAGTGTGTAAGCGCGCGACTCAGTCCGGTTGCCTACCTCGGGCGCTGTTGACGGCCAGGTCGCTGTGACCGCGCGCGCGCCCCACGCCAACCCTTTTTCCCGATGCCAGCTGCGTGCGTTACCGTCTTCTCCACAGTGCTAGCGCGAGAGAGCGCATCCTCCGCGGGCTAGTCGGGTAGTCGGGTAGTTGGGTAGCGCGCGTAACCGGCCGCCGAGTATCGCGAATCGGCTGCTGATCTCGGTAGCAGCCCGACAACGCGTCGAATCCCGTCGAATCCCGTCAAACAGAGAACGTGCGGTGTCGTTTGTTCGCTATGCGATACTGGTGTCGTCGCGACGACACCACCGGGATCGTCTCGATCGAGTCGAGGTCGACGTTGAAGTCAAAGCTGAAGACCGTACCGAAGACGAACCAAGGCCGTTCCTCCACGAACACGAACATGACGAACGAGCGTGGAACGACGAATCGCGACGAATCATGCTGGTGAACGGGCCCGCTGCGAGAACCCGTGGCAAACGACGAAGAAAACAAACGAGCTGGCATGAACGGCCAGGAGGACAGTCCTTCCGACGACGCTCGCGGCAATGGTCATAGACGCGACCCAACGACCACCGTTGAGATCGCGACCGTGCCTATCTTCTCGTTCGAGATTCTACGTTCGGACGGACTATTAGTTTCTCTGGTTCCCGCTCGCGATACTTGTGTTATACGCGACGATGTGCGTGCCCGATTGACGGTGTATCGAGACCTCCAGAGAGGCCGCGTCGCCTGAAAGGTCAGTACAACGAGCCGCCGACGTCCTCGACATCTCGTCGACATCCCATCGACATCCCGTCGACGTCTCATCGTGTCGACCTCGTCGGATTCCATGGGATGGCCGAGTGTGTCACGTGTGCGTACGCCAACCATCGATGACGCTAGAGAAATATTTTTCTTCGGGGATAGTTCCTCTCGGGGACAGTTTTCCTCCGGAGACGCTGTGTCATCGTGATCTCTGTTGTTGGTTTGGGTGGGTTCTGAAAATACCAGGTTCTTCTTCAGCCTTCGAACGTTTTCACGACGTCGAATCCGAGTACGAATGACGCGACGAGAGACTCGATCGCGTCGGCCAGGCTCTCCCAGCGAATATCGGCGAGGCCGAGGTCGACGTCGAAGTCGAAGCATCGCGGCGAGGCGGGGTCGTGACAGTACTAGCGAGCCAGCAAGGCGGTGAAATAAATCCACGGGATGAGAAACGAGGCCGAAGGAAAGCGACAATAAATTCGTTCGGGAAGGTCGGGAGGAGGATTGCATAACGTCCACCCCTCCCGCCGCCCTGCGCCACCCTTCCACCCACTCGCTTTCTTTCTCTCTCTCTCCCACTCTCCCCTCTCTCTCTCTTTGTTCATTCGCTCGTCTCTCGTTTCCCCTTCGTCAGCCAGTACCCCTTGAAACGGTAACAAACATTCGCGCCGATAGCTAATTAAAAGAGTACGAAGCGCGCCGTGGGCTGCATTTCATTTTTTCAGAAACCCCAAGAGAGAAAACAATTCCTCGTTACGATCTTTGCGCGAGCAAACTGCAATCGCAATTTCTGCATTTAAATTCGACCTAAAATTTGGTTGAATTTTCGAGAGCGATCCCGCGTTTACCTTTCGGTTATCGTTCTCACCGTTGCTTTAACTCGGTTACGTCGGGTTCTAACTTCGGGACACTGAAAAAAGTGCGTCAACAGAGAAACAGTTGTCTGTTGTCATCTAGTTTTAGATTTTCGGTAAACATCGCCGCTTTAACTGGTTTTGTCTGTCTTAATCCTTGTGTAGCCAACCGGGTACCCGGATATCCATTTTCTAATATATTAATTTACAGTCTACCAAGCCTTGAAAGCAACTGGTACATTTTCCTCCATAAAAATGACAAGATTCATTTTATATATACTCTGTGCGGCTATTATTGTAACACGTATTCAATGAAAGATAACGATACAATAACATTTGGTTAAGGAGCGAAGAGTCTCGTAATCTATCCCGGCGTCTCTTTTTCTTTGCCTCCGTTTGTTTTCGTTTTTCCCGCTCTGCTCTCGTCTCGCGTTACCGGAGGTATTTAATTAGAAGAGACCGCGCGACCTATTCTCCCTATTCACTCCGCGAAAGCATCCGCGGAGGCATTCGCGGAGGTATTCGCGATGTCGTTTAATTCACCGGACAAGGTCAACCTCCTTTGTCGCCGGTCGCGTCCGTCTTTTTTCTCGGGACCAGAAAAGGAAAACCGAACTCGTCCGAAGGAAATTAATTCTCCTTTGGTCTTTTCCATCGGTATTGCGCGAATCTGGATGTTGACTGGACGTTGGACAAGCGGAAAAAATCGTGATCGATCAACGATCTAACATCGTGAAAGCGTAACGATCCCAATTAGTTCCTGGTCACCCTCGGCCCTGGTTCAACGAATCCGCAGGGTTTGGGTTAAGGGGGTAGACTCGTTTCCAGGATTGCAAGGGTGTGGGATGCACATCAATATCATTTTTCAGTAGTTCAATTGCTAGATAAAAGATTAATCTAGGCGTAAAATAAATTGTAGGCCAAGAGGTTAAGAGGGTAAACTCGCGTTTTCAGGATTGCATGGGTGCGGGATAATGCAAAGGTGGGGTTTTTCGGGTTTGCAGCTGTCGCAGCTATATGCTTTCGAATAATGAAAATTACGCCTCGTAAACGTAGTAATAAGACTTTTAAGAACGATTGCGACTTAGATTGATTTTTTATTAAGCGCTTTGACTGCTAGAAAACCCTATCTTTGCATAATCGAGAAACGAGAAGACGCATCCCGCACCCTTTCAATCCTGGGAAAACGAGTCCACCCCCTTAGGTAAACGCGTGTATCCTGTCGTTGTTCGATTCCTGTCCGGGGTTGTACCAACAAGATTCTCCCCCATCAAGTGAGAATCTAACTCTGCTAGGGTCGAGGGAAGCTCGACAACTCCTCTGCTGTTCGCAACGATGCTCGGACGTCGACCACTTTTCTCGAAATCTGTCCTGGATGTCGTATGCCATACGCGATGGCGAGACCTCGTGGAACAAGCCGGGAACCTGTGGAAAAGCCTCGACGCCTTGCGACACCAGTGTATCGCGATCGAGGTCTTCTTCGACGAGGATATTTACAGATATTCGAATCGTTTCATGATCGACAATCCTGTAAAGACCTTGGCCACAATTCGGTCTTTTCAGAGATGCTTAGACTTCAATTTTTCGATAAGCGTACTCGTGTCTTTGTTCTTGTTTAATCCCGCATGTCATTAGACTGCGAATCCTTATGCGTTTACAGCAAAATTGAGTAGATGAAATTCGATATTGTTGAAAAATTTTAAAAATTCAAGATATCAATATAGGATTATTTCTCTATTATGATCATTAAGGGAAGAAATAACATTCGATTCAGTTTCTATTTCTTGGAATCGGTGCAGACAATTTTTATTTTGCATACACATCAGCAGTCTAGTCAGGATCTTCTATCATCAATGGATCGAACGTTGTTCGTGTCGATCGCGAGAAGTTGGATCGTTCTCCTGAATTAACGTAGAAACTTTAGACTTATGCAACGAGCGTGAGAACGAGCGAATGTCTGCATCGCGAATCCTGTAAGGGTAGCACGTTGGAAACGGAAACGGAAACGAAGAAAAGGGATAAACGGTAGATAATTTGGACCAGTTTCTGGCCGCGCGTTTCTCCTCGTATGCGGGTGCGAGCGAAAGCAGCGCGGAGGACTTAAACGATCGATGGGCCCTTAATTTCGTTCCGTGTTTCGTTACAATGCACCACTCGCCGGTGCACAACATCGAACAGCGAGAGTGCACTTTGCCGCTGCAGATAGTCAACAGCACTTGCAACGTGTGCGCGGAGCAGTAGTGGCGTTCCCGCTTCAGCTCGGATCTCGCGAATCTATCGATGTCGAGGTTTCTTCTCTCTCTCTCTCTCTCTCTCTCTCTCTCTCTCTCCTGCTCACTCTCTTGCTCCACATGTGTGTGTGTGTGTGTGTGTTTCTCTATTCTCCCTTGCCACCACCCTCGTCGGGGTCTGTTTACCCTCTTTCTTTGGATGCAGGCTTGAGCAAACGCGTGCGGATTTCAGAACTCGGCGCGGTACATACGCACCCGATACACATGCTCCTTTTCGCACATTTCCAATTCCAGTAATCGTGGTACAATAATAATAATTTATTTCATTTCGGCCTCGCAGCCAAGACATTGGATTTGGTTCTACAAATGTACTGTATCAATCATCCTGCCGTCCATCCATCCATCCACTCTTCCAAACATCCATCCATATCCAATGCCATTTGTTAATCTAATCTATCCTAATCCATCCTAGTATCTTACATCTAATATTGACTCTCCCTCTTTTCTTTCGCACTATCTTTTTCATACTTAAATTTGTTCTTTCTATCCCTTCACAATCTTCCGCCAGATTTATTTCGTTATTCAGGTCCGCTTGATGAAGTCCCGTGAAACAAATCAGTCGAAATCGATTTGTTTCTTTTCTGAGATCATGATAATTTCAATAAATGCAAAATAAAAAACTAGGAACCAGTCATTTGAACGGCGGTGGTAGGTTTAGCGTTAAAGCAACATAAGTTCGGAAGACAAGAACGGTATTCCAAAAGATGGAAAGAAACGTGAACGAGACCAGAGTACGTGTTTCTCAGGGTTCGTGAACACTACCGGAAGCGTATACGTACATAACTCGGAGAAACGGTTTCCCGCGCAACAACAATTGGAATAGTTGGTACGGATATTAGTTCGTCGGTTACGTAAGCGACAGCATGCAGACCGTCGTGTCGGCCGACCAACGTGTTAGCGTCAACGTATTTTTAGTGGAGCCGAAGAAAGATGGTAGGCGCCATTCTACCCTCGAAGGGCTTACAGCTTAGGGCTTACGACTCACGGCTTACGCCAGGGTTTCGCGAAGGATATTCTACTCTCCGACTTTCGGGCTTGGGCTGAAGTTGTATACACCATCAAATGTAAATTAATCGATCGTTAAGGGGATGTTCTCGTTTCCAATGATTCAATAATTGAACCTGTGAAATCACCTAATATTGGTAAAAGATAGACATTTAAAAATTGACGAAACTAAAATTATTTGAGGGAAGGCTTCACCGCGATATACGATCTCGGACGGTCGAAGAACACAATGGGCTGGATCGTAACGTTTTACTATAACTTTTTAACCATAAGAGATAGCAGGATTAAATTTCCACTAAAATTCGTTACAAAATTATTCCCACCTACTGATAACTACATAAATATAAACATATTTTTTGTAATGAAAAGGAGATCCCACCTTAAGCGCGATCCATACACCAATTACCGCAACTTTCTGCTGTGTGTGGAGACGCGCTTTTCAATGCATCGAAGCGATTACTTCCCAGAAGGCGAGCTTGTCATGCCTCGCGTTGCCGCGAACAGTTTCTTCGCTTCGTTTACAAGCGGCGCAGACCCATTCGGAGGTTTATCGGGCAGACGACCAGCAAATTGCAGCCTACAACGAGAGAGTATCTCCTCTCGCCAGGGTCTGGCTTTAATGGCAATTTTGCGCCAAGTATTATTCCCTCGCGCGAGGCCGACAAACATTCGTGAGTTCCACGCTGCTTGTACAGCTGTGAAAGATTGCCTCGGATAATTATTACCGTAACTGTTCCGTGCTCCGAACCTTTTCTTCCAAAGATTTTTCGGTTGTTTATTTGTTCCATCGATTTACCGATTTTACCTTTAAAAGTTCCCAAGAAGTATTGCATCGCGACGTTGGATTAACCCTTTGCGGTTGGAGCATTTTTAATTCAAAAATTAAACATTTCTTCCGACCTAGAATCATTTCATTCTACGTATTTTGTTTCATCTTATGGATATGAAATTGATATATCACCTCATACGACATTTAAATGTTTAGCAATTGATTAGACACCAACGTATTTAATAATCGAAATAATAGGAATTCTAATTGCGACACTGAGGCACCACTCGAGTGCTAACGGTTAGAAATAACGTCCCACGTGAAGCGACAGAAAAGCGCACGGTGCGGTGTCATGCTGTTTGAAAAATTCAGCGTTATGGTTCTCCGGTGCGTCGCGAAGGCGGAAATACACCTAGGCCCTCTTACGATTCGAAAGCGTGATCGAAAGCTTCAGGAAAACATCCTCGCGCGACCCAATTCTACTCGAACAAGGGAACGACGGACCGAGATCGGCTGTGTACAGGATGTCCGTGGAAAAATGAGTCGAAAATGCAGAACGAAGTTTTCTCATACGAGGCCTCGTTTCCGAGAAGTTTAAAAATTCGTCGAGCACCGACGCGATAGGTAGAGGTGACTCCGATTTTCTCGGAAACTGTTCTTCCTGTAAGAAAATGCCCAGCGCCGCGAGTACTGCGGGACGCTCTCTGTATACCGTGCACGCGTCGATAAATAAGCCGAGGAAGTCCGTAGGAAATTTGCATAATCGTTCAACGTAAACAACCGTCTCGCGGTTTCTCGTAGTTTCTCGTTAACTCGGCAAGTATTTTCATTCGATTTGCGTATTCCGTTGAACGCGGTTCGAGCCGGCCCGTTCCACGCTCGCCGCGGCTCGCGACGATAACGAACGGACTGACATTTAGGGGAATCGAGGGTGGACGGACGCGAACTCTAAAAATCCCCAGACCGCGCGACAGTCAAGAAATGTAAATTTCAACCGAACGGAGCGATAAGAAATGGGGCAGGTTCTCTCTCTAATCGGTTTCCAAATTTTCTTGTTTTCCGTTGAGCTTCTTGGTTTCGTCGGTGCGAGTCGACCGGTATCCCGAGTTCCGTTCACGGTTTCCTCTCGACGGAGACGGGGACGCGGAACTAGCCTCGGCTCTGCGATCGATAACAGAATCGCCTATCGCACGCCAGAACTCGGAAAGAAGTACAGGGTGTCGCAAAAATATGCTGCCGATCGAAACGCACGGGCTACGGGAATCTAAAGCTCCTTTACCGTTTTGTGACACGGAACTTGCTCGTCGAGATGTCGGCTATTTTAAGTTGCCGGTTCTTCAGGTTCTCGCGACAGACTGCCTCTCATTAGGGGAAAACTCTCTGGTTCGAGCAGCCAAATTGCTACGAACTAGTAATTTCCACCCGTCGCCGTCCGGATCACCACCAGCCGTGCCTGTGTCGATACCTTTGAACAACTCGATGCGCGCTACGGAATTTTTTGATTCGTACGCGCGTCACGAATGTTTCTCGAGTCCCATACTTTTGATGCAGTTTGTAGAATTTTACGGGGCACACGCTGCACGCTACACGCTATAAGCTATGCGATCTCCATCGTGCCGTTTCTTGCCATTTCGTGCCGTTTCGCGCGTTCGCTCTCGCGTGATCTATCGCAGCGAGCGATAATAATTACTGCTCTGCGTATATGCGACGTCGTGTGCCAGCGTTTACCGCGAAACCGCGTTCTCGATTCGCTCGATTCGAAGCGACCGTAGTTTTTTAGACCTTACGCAACGTTCCTTGTCCGAGTTCAGATACGTTCGACCGTGTAGGATAACACAGAAAACGAATCGGTTTCCAAAAGCGGAGATCGCACGCGAAGCTGGTTATACCCGCGAACGCCGCCAGGTTAAAGACGGACTAATGACCGCGTTAAACTTTCATCGACTAGAGACACCGAGTCGAGGTTTCGGTTCGATCGGGTTCCAATCAGTCTTGGACATTACGAATTCATAAATCCGCACTGGAAACGTCGCCGACGCGACACGTTCGCGCGGTCGCGCGATCGTCCGATCTCTACGTGGAAGGAGATGTGGGATATACCGCAGAAGGTAGATATTAGAGATCTCTATACTGACGTTTTCAGCGCAATGATTCGATCTGATGTTACTAACTAAGCAATTTTGCAAATTACTATAAAATTTTCAAATTTTTAAATTAATTAAATATTAAAAATTTGTTTATTATTTTTTATTATAATGCGTTGAAAACATCAATATATTATTGTATGTGCTGAAAACATCAATATACGTTGTTAATAAATTGTCGATCGAGATAAAGGAAACAGTTGTAATTTGCATTATTCGACAGCAATTAACCGTCGCACTTCTATGAAAATAGCTACATGCGTAACTTTATTCCTCCGAATATTGCAAAGTACGCCTTGTAAACGTATAAATAGGACTTTTGAGGGCGATTGCGGCCTAGATTTCAGTGGCGGCTCAAGTCAAGATATTATTATCAAGTCAAGATATTAGTCTTCGCGAATCTGTATCAGGGTGGACCTTATTTTTCGACTATCGAATTTTTTGTAGGACAACCCCTAGAATGGTGCCACTGGACGAAAAAATAATCTGTGCAAAATTTGAAATTGATCATTTTTGAAAAAATTAAAAAATGTTCAAAGTCGACTTGGCCCCATTTTCCGTTATTCGATCAATTTCAAATTTTGCACAATTATTTTTTCGTCCAGTGGCACCATTCTAGGGGTTGTCCCACAAAAAATCTACAAAATAATTTTCGCCAAGTATAACGAAGGTCCACCGTAATCTGTATTCATAGATAGAAAGGTAGAAGCAGATGTTTAACGAGCTCTTTCTCTCTCTCTCTGCTCGGACAGCAGGCTCCATTTACTCTGACCGATCTTATCGCATCGCCCCTGATCAATCCATTAACCGGCGACGACGGAGTCGCCAGAGCCACTCGACTTCCTCTAAATTGTGCGCAGAGGGAATAGCTAGCGGATTCGGATTGAAACGACTGACGCGGCGCGGCTTGTTGGACGTCGAACGGCGGATGCGTTCATACTGCGCTGCTAATTGCGCGCGAATGCTGCCCCGAAGTGCTCCGTAGCTCTGGGTCAGGGCAACGAGCACATCCCATTTCCGCTGAAGCAAAAACGAAGGCAAACAACGTCGAACGGCGCCTCGTCTCGCGTTCTCTATCTCTTTCTCCGTGCACCGTACCCCAAGGAGGCGTAGCCTTCGTTGCTCTCGATTTCGACGGTATCGTCCCACGGGGCAGTCCGTATGCTAGCTGCTGCCTATTTCGCAGCGAGTCACGGGGAAAGGAGGTTGATCGCGCGCTGGGTAATATTAACCGCTACACCTGTCACTGGCAATGCAACGAGAATGGCGAATAGGAGGCTGAACAGAAGTAGGTGTCGCGTGGTCTGGTCGGACAGCAAACTACTCCCGATCTCAATCGAGACCGGCTGAAATTCGGTACACCATTTGAAGTTTCGCTATTGTTCCTGTCGCGAATCCGTTCAACCGAGTCGATACCCTCGAAACGAAACGCTTTGCCCGCTTTGGCCCGCGAGCCCATCTCGTTTGGATAGCGCGTCGACGCGCGACGGGATTAGAACTAGAGATCGCGTTTTCGGACCTGTATCGAGGATACGTACGTTCACGCGTTCACGCGTACCAATGTATATCCGTACTTGAATCCGTATGCTTCTTCGTACATGGGTACACAGGTACCGAAGTGTACGTTACACGCGAAACGGATATTTCTAGTTAGAACCAAAGAGCGACGATTTAGCGGAAACTGTTCTCTTCGCGAATCCATCGCGACAAAATTGGATCTCTAAATTGGGACCAAACACTGCGTGTAATCGTTCGATTCGTTTGCTTCTTAGGAGCGGACGCTTCGTGACCAGGAGCAGCAGTAACGTGGAAGCAGAAGGGCAAGGTGCCGCGGCAATCGCGACGAGGAAGTGGAACAGGAAGAGGAAGAGAGGAAGAGAAAGAAGAAGAGGGAAAGGAGGAGGACGCTGCAGCTAGGTTCGCTCGCTGCGATGAAAAGGGAATCGGTGTCGGAGTTGGTGATGCGGTTCGCGTGACGATCGCCGGTTCTCCGACGAAATCTCGTCGAAATCTGTTTGAAATCTCGTCTGGTCGGGTCTCGTTTGGTCCGCGGTGACAAGGTTCTAGCTTCGATTCGAGCCTGAGTCGAGCCGAACCGAGCCGAACCGAGCCGGAGCGTAATCCTTAGGACGAGGACACGGGCACCAGGGAGGCAAGATAGTATGACGGTGATGCTGCTGCAACGTTCGGTCACCCCGCAGTCGACGCACAGCCAAAAGACAGCGAACAAGGACTGCAGCACGAAACCGCCCCTCTTGTTCCTTCTGGACGACCGTCAGGAGTACCGACATTCCACGGACAACAACATCGCAACCCCCATCATCGCAACAACCAATCGGAACGTTCATAACCACAACCACAACAATAACAATAACAACATCATCATAACGAACGACATCAGCCGCAACAATAATATTTACAACAACTTTGTTCTGGAGAGAGACGACAGAGAAGACAGAGAAGACAGAGGAAACGGTTATTCCTCGTTCGCCCCCCAGGAGGTGGCGTCGTCGGTGACGTCGACGACGTCCCATAGACGCGCCGACTGTGGCCAGGACGTCGCGATGCGATATTACCGGCTCTGGATCTACACCTGTAACTTGGTGCTGCTCGGTAGCGCGCTCGGTTTCGCCGCCGCGGTTTCGCGAACGCTTTTGTTCACTGGCGATCCACGACGATACGTGGTCCCAGGGGTGCCCCGTGCGTTCGACCCGACGGCGCTCTACGCTTATCTCGCCCTGGCCACACAGCTCGGGCTTGTTCAGCTCTTGGGCTGCATCGCTGCCAGAAGACTCAGCGCTAGGCTGCTCAACGCCTATTGGATACTACTTCTGGCCCTCCTGTTCGGCGACGCGGTCATCGGGGTTGCCTGGGTCTTCCGGTTCGAGAGGATGCTCGCCGAGCTCAGGCCAAACCTCAGGCAACGGCTTCAGGTCGGTTAGTTCCTTCCTGGTTTCCCCGCATCCCGACATCCCAATGCTTTACACTGCCGCGACGCGCAAACTAGAGACCGCGGTTTTCAACGTGTACTTGAATACACCTGGTACGTGAACCGTGTAGTACGAATTTAAGGATCCGCGAATACGAATCCCTGTACACGGATCCTTGAATTTTTACTACGCGGTTCACATACCACGTGCATTTCTATACACGCGAAATAGGAATCTCTACTAGAAAGCAGCTCGATGCATTTGCTTTTGCTCCGAACCATCAATTCGCGAGGGACCAAAGTTTCGCGAATTTCTGTAGGTGCCGATAGTAACATTGGCTAACTATTCTTTTTTCGGTTCTTCTTCGGTAGACAGCGGAATTTTCCTGCGTTCTTTGCTTTTAGTTTCAGCGTTCTCCGAGGTCGGTGTGTTCTCTCGTCGTTAGGGCACGGTTTATCGATCTTTCCTTAACCGCATCGCCGTCTCCAACGTCGTCGTGCCGCAGAACCGACCGTGAGACCTTGCCTCAGCCTTGCCAATGAAACCGATCGGTAAATCGAAATTCGTCGTATCCGAGTCGCCGATCCGATTCCGACGCGGTCAAAGACCACCATTCGGGGCCCGAGTTTCGGAAATCAAATTCGTCCGGATAGCGATTTTCTGTAGCTGGCAAGATCGGGAAAGAAAGGATACTTGTTGTCCGTGCTCCAGATGTTCTTACATATTTTTAGCAAGATCCTTCGATCCTGTCGGCTAGATCCGAGATCGGACTCTCGTCTTTGGATTCTTCGGTTCGTGGTCGTTGTAAAAACTGTCTGTCTGTCTCGATTAAACATTGACCGCGCATTTCACCCGGTAACAAACGATCGACCAACGTGCTCGATGCCTCGAGGCAACGAACGTGGTTCGCGTCGCAAAAAACTTGGGGATCGAGTATCGACGAATGGGGCGACTTTAGGTTGGGGCTTGCGGATGTAGCCCTCTCGGGAATCGGAGAGGCCAAGCGGTAGACTGGGTTGGAGCGGAAACAACCGGAAAGAACCGGAAAGGACCAGGAGGAAGTAGAAGGCGGCGATTTCGGACAGTTCCTGTATTTCGGTGATGTTTGCGGCTCCGATCAATCGCGGACGCACCTTAAACGGATTTCGTACGGCTGCTTCTCTGGCCGTAATTCGGTAGGAATGATACGCTCCCCCGCCGCGATACGCATCAATATGTAACTCGGCTGGAAATTTTCTTAGAGGTTCCGACCGACGAAGATATGGAAAATTTAGTTTCCCCTCCGTGGTAAGAAGACGATTTTTCTTGCGAGGGAAAATAGATTGGCGCGAGTCGTGCGTAGCAGAAATCTTCCGCTCGGCGAGATAATTTCGAGAAGAATACCAGGGAATGTCGTAGAATAGTAAATAGGGGAGAATAGGAAAACGCGAAGTGCGTTTGTCATTTTTTTAATCAACCGAAATTTGGGAAGAAACTGAACGGTTTCGATCTGTCGGGGTACGAAATTGAATTTGTTATTAAAAATTGATAAATGCCGGCGCGTATCGATCGATTTCGAAAGTGCTTCCGAAAATTTTGGATCGCGATCCACGAACGAGATTCAGCGAACGGTCATCGGAACGGTGAACGAAACGGTCGATCGAAACGCGACTCAACCGTCGGCCGAGTCGTCGCAGACTTCGCGCGAGTTTAAATGCCAAGCGGTGTAACAACGGGAAAAGTTACGCGTCGCGAACTTGCCAGGAAATACGTAAATATCTGCATTCTCGTTTATAAATAGTCGGTACAGCTATACCGACTACGGCACGAATATTATTCATACCGTGTCGTGCAAACTATAGCTCTTCGCGTCGTTCGGTCAGCCAACCAGAGCTCGGCGAGGCCGTTCAAATTATTATGAGATTGAAAATTGCGGAGATCCGGACCTACTCAAACGCGTTCGATCGAGGATCGTTGCGGCGCGGTGCACCGAAACGGATCCGTGTCCGCGACAGAAGCAATTTCGTTTTCGCGTTCTTACGAGACACCGCGTAAGCCGAAAATTCCTCGAAACCGATCAAGAAATGTCCGTCCCCCGGAGGATGACCCGAAAATCCACTTTACTGTGCGAGCCGACTCAACGTAAACCTCGTGTTCTCGAATCCTCGAGTTAAACAGATCCTCTCGCTAGATGTCTCTATCTAGATCAGGATTTCCCAAACTGTGCTCCGTGAGAAGGTAACAACTGCTCCGCGAAGAAATATTAATAACGAAGCTCCTTTCTTACATTTTGACTAGAAGAATTTTACGTATCAATTTTGCCAAGATTATGTGTCATTACCTACCCTTTAAATTACAGAAGGTGCTCCGTCAAAATTCAAAGACGGTTAATTAACGACAGAAGCAATTCGGGGCTGGGTTCGATCGGTACTCTTCTCTTCAAAGAAAATTAAGTGCGGTCGACTTGGTAGATATTTTGCTAGAGGTTTTTCGTCTCCGGAACGAGCGTGTCGGGAAATGGAATTTTCTCGGAAGACCAGTCGCGACCGCGGCAGGAAAGAAGCTAAAACACGACGCGTAAGAACGAGGCATCCCTTTTTCAGGGAGTTCTCGAATCGGTGGAGCGCGCGATGAAAAGTTGTCGAACAGCGAGAAGCTCGAAAACACGGTCCCGTTTACGATACTACAGCGTTTCTTCGGTGAACCCGATCGGACACGTACTAATACAAGTTAATAGAAGTTGGACGCGGTCCACGGTTCCCCCCGGAATCGCGATACGAACCTGCCCTTTTTGCTGGTCGATACTCCATTGAATGTTACCCGGCGATAAGACCGACCACGCCTCCACGATTCTTCCTAGCTCCAACTCCAACGGAAAACTGATTTCTCTTCTCTCCTCTCATCTCCTCTCCTCTCCTTTCCACGACTCGACCCCGCTCTGCTCTGCTTTGCTTTGCTCTGGTCCCTATTTATTGGATCGTTACGTGCGGGACGCGGTGACTTTTTTCCCTCGGAATTTCATTTTCCGAGGAGACGCGCAAACAGGGCAAACTCGAACACGTTGCCGTCCCGTCCGACTAGAACCGCGCGTTACCACTAGACTCGGGATCAAGTTCTCACTCGAATGACGCACACTGAGCCAAACTGATGAATCCTGTGTACAAATCAAAGAGCTTTCGATAGAACCTACATAGAGCAATGATTTTTTCCAAAATACCGAGATACTATATAGATATAATAAGATAGAAATAACGTATAGCGTGTCAAGAAAAAAGCTAACTGCTCATACGGTATTGAATACACTAAGATTATTCGTATATTAACAGAGATTTTCACAGCTAAAATATATTATGCGTATTCTGCAATAGTTTGGCTGTTCTTTGATTTTTACACAGAATTCGTCAATTTGGCCGACTGTGTGGCATGCATCGCGCGCTTCGCTCGAACGTAACGATCACAGCTTCGAGTATAAAAGAAATTGTTAACGCATATCGCCGAAAGCGGAAGCCTATCGATACGTGGCAAAACGGGACGCCGACGAAACTCGTCGAGAATCAACGATCGCCTCAAAATTGTTTGTTTGGATGCGGTTCGAGCGCGTCTTGACAGCGATCTCGAGCCTCCTTTCGCCTCGAGTTCCAACAAAGATCGAAGAAGCGTCGCGACGCGACGGGCGACTTGGATGCCGACGCGGAACTTTGATTTAGCAGCCTCGTAAATAATTCCAAGCTACCGTAAACGCTCGGGTATAATGTAACCAAGCCTCGACCATGCTCGGAGCGTGTGCAAAGTCGCCTCTACGATCCTGTTTCTTTTCATCCGTGCGCCGCGTCGTTCGTTTCCCTATTTCGAGGCGAACGAAAAGACAAAACGAAATCAGCTATAAATCGACAACGGTGTCGGAGGAGCGACGTGCTCGATCGAACTTGGCTCGGTTCGCGTCGACTCGATGCATGGCGTTTCGACACGAGATTTGCGGTGCGGTCGTGGTCGCAATCGCAATCGCGATTCGTCGCGTTACTACCGTTTTCGTCGATTGCCAAAACGAGCCACTTATTCCGCGTTTAACGACGCACGGGGCCGAACCGAATCGCTTCGCCTTCATCGTTTTCTTGCGATTCCATCGTTCTCGCCTACCCACAGTGTTCCGGGTGGTCGATCCAGCGGTTCGGTTGGTAAAAAATGACTTGTCTCAAATCAGTATTTAATGCATCTATTAGGTTGTTGCATATGAAATGTCCGATTTTAGAATGCAACTCTCACGAAACGTTTCGATCAAGAAATGCGTTGATGGTGAAAAAGAACTACAAAATCAAAATAACAATCTTGTAAATGAAAAACGTGAACGACCGTAATATCTTATTTTTATCGTAATATAATCAAAGGGGCATAAAATTTGTAAATAGAATACATTGGGTTCAAAATTGCGTTTGTTTAATGTCACTGCTAAAAATCGGACATTTCATATGCAACAACCTAATACATTACCTACTTATCGATGCCAAAACGAATTCAACGACCTACATTTTTATATCCATGAGAACATCCAAATAGTCCTAAAATCTTCATGAACTACTAGGTCGGTTGCCCTGGACCACTGCGTTACCGCGCGAGTCGATCGACGCGTCCAGAATTACGGGTGATTCGATAATCCCAACCGATAACAACGAGCTACATTTTACTCCGGCGGGGTGGAGCGTGCCAATAATTCTCCTTGAAATGGGGAATATCGTTCCCGTGACAGGTTTTCCAGGTACATAATATCAGGGGCTATCGGCCATTTCGAAAGTTCTTTGTTCGAATATGAAGGCTGACGGTCGTCCAAGGGCTCGTCAGACTCCCCAGCAACCCTTGATCGCGGATCGCGTCGCGTTGGGGTGAGGCGAAGCGAGGCGAGGTGAGGCATAGAAATCAGTGTCAGGGAGATTACAATGGCAACCTCTGGCCCGTTTCACCTCGTTCCTCTTCCCGTATCCGCAGTCATTATTCTTAGCCTCGTTCTTATCTGGGTCGATCGCATAATCGACGGAAAATGTGCGTGCTCCCGGAACCTCCCACCCTCCGGATAATCGACCCGAATGTAGGACCGTAGGGTCGTGTCTAGTTCGTTTCTCCGCGGTCGTTGTCGCGATCGTAAAACCTTTCCTGTCCGATTCCGTCATACCTCATCAGTAGACTGCGGATCTTTATGCATTCGTGACAAAAACGGGCACGTGCAATTTAAAACAGTGGACGAATTAAAAAGATTTAACGACATCGGTGCATTAATTTCAGCGTAACCCTCGAACAACGAACGATTTTTACATAATAGTTATATAATTGGCAACTTAGGACCGTCCGCAGCTCTAATGAATAATTTTTAAAAATTTACTTTACTCAATGAAACAGCAATTCGTTTAGTTTAATTGCCACAAATTGAGTAATTAAATGTAAATTTGGATGTTCCCGGTCAAATTGGACTCCGTCGCGGTATACGGAGGGAGGGTTAATATAACGATTGAAAGAAGAAATAAATTTCTTTATTAACGTGTAGTCTTACAATAAGAATTTATAATGAGAATCATGTTGGATACAGGAAGGTTTTAAATATTCTATACTTTTTGGTTAACCGCATAAGGGTTAAAAGGGTGAAGCCAAGCGATGATCTTTCGTGGACAAAGTAAAAGTATCCTCTCGCGTTCGAAGATGGATTCAGGGGAAAGAGGCGAATGGGCGTCGAGGCGCGAGGGTAGAAGGTAGAAGGTAGAAGGGAGAAGGAAGCGCGTGGTCGCGGTGTGGCACGACGTTTCCTTAAATCAATAATGTTCCAAAGTGGAAATTCTTCCCAGTTCCTCGACACTGTGCTCTCTCGCCAGGATATTTATAGCGATGTATTTGCGGCGCAGACCGAATACGGCAGAGATCTGCGGTTCAGCGAGCAGTGGGACCGTTTGCAGAAGGAATTCGCGTGCTGCGGGGTGATCGGTCCTAGGGACTTTGGCGGCGCCGGAAACTCGCGGCCCTGGCCCCAGACTTGTTGCGGGCCCAGCGGAAACGCGACCGACACCTGCCAGCAGCCGTACGCCAGGGGCTGCGACGAATCCCTGATCAGATGGCTCCGGAAAACCGCGGACCTGCTTTTCGTCCTCGGGTTCTGCGTGATCGCGTTTGCCAAGCTCTGTTTCCTCGGGATCCTGCGCTACGAGATCAGGGAGATGATACAGAAGATACGACTGCTCCGGGAACCACCCCCGTCCGCCACCACCCTCGCTCAATCCTCCTCGTCGCAGGTTACGCCGGAAGCGATCAACAACGGGAGCGTCGTTCGACGGACCACCCTGCCCAACGCTCTTACTCCTTCCGGTAGGTCCACGCTCTCTTCTTATTCTCAATTTCACATTTCCGTTGATCGCTCGGACAACCAGCCTGGGCCAATTAGAATTCGCGAAATTCCTTCGGAAGTAGAACAAACGAGCTACCCGTCCCCCTCCAGCCGATAAACATATTTTTCTCCGTGGGATCGCGTGACAAAACGACGATCGGCTTGATCGAAATCCTTCAACTGCGATCAGCCCGCGCGCATTCGCTGCTGTGCAATTGGTATTATCCCAGCCCGATCTAGGTATCGCAGATGACTCGCGCGGGATTTCGCGAACAACCGACTTTCGAAACTGTTCTCCCAGGATTTTGTAGAACGCGTTTTACCTAAAACCTTTGCCCGTTGAGACAGTTTTCAAGATCGTACACGATCGGCAATTGGAATGTCGAACATTCTTCTCGCCCGATTTCTTTCCTTTTTGTTCGATTTTGATAAACGGTGAAAGAATTCGGGAAAAAGGAAAACTTGCTCGAAGATCGCTGGTGTAATTATCCTCGGGCGAGATTCTTTTCAACGTCGTTGAAATACGAGTCGTTCCACCGTGGAAGTAAGCGGAAGCCGTAGAACGATAAAAGGTGCGACACGAGGTAATTGGTTTCTCCGCGTTTACGTTATTTCTCGTTTAACTTTGCTCGTTGATCCGATCTTTTCGCCTTGATTGTGCGAGCGTTATCGACTGCGAAGCCGGTAAACTGCGACAGAAAGGACTAAGAAAGAATGCCAGTGGAGGTCGGCCTTAATCAACGTTTATCGAACGACGTATATCCGCGACAAAGGCGCGTGCACGCCAGAAATCTCCCGATTACGAAGCAGAACTGTCTCGTCTCGTTCCGTTCCGTCCTCTCTCGACTAGAGATGCGATCTCCTTTGCGCGTCCGAGCGCAGCGGATTGTCCGATAGATCCCGATGTCGCAGCTTCGCGTTATCGACCCCGTTGCCCCGTCCTCGTTCCCGAAAACTGCTAATTATTCGTCGAGTTCTCGATGGGTCGGGATTGTTACGGTTTTTATCGGCGAGTGAGAAGCGAGGAGGAGCCCAGCAGCTCGTAAAAATGAACGATCGCCTCGTTCTATCTCGTGACTATGTCGGCACCTCGTTAGGAACGTTTCCACTGGCACCGTCTCGGCTCGAAATCTTTGATTCCGTGAGAAACGAGAAAGCAGAATTCGGGATTCGTGAAAATTTTTATCCGCACGCGTAAATGAAGAAAAAACATCTTTCTGCCCGATGGAATGTATCGACACGAGACTAGACACCACCGATGGTCAGTGGAATTATCAGATGTAACTCACCGCGTATTATATAAATGAAGCTTATTGACAAGTAAAGATCTGGTATAAAATTTGGATTGTTTGAAAAATTTGTGAACTAATTAATTATTCGGTCGATTCGGATTCCAACGATAACTTTCGGCGCGTTGCGTGTCGCGCGTCTGATACGAATACAAGTAAGATATTTACCGAAGAGTATCTAGCCTCGTTTATCTGCTCGAAAATATGACCTTTGTAGTTGTGCGCGTGGCTCGTAACCTCTGTCCAACTTAGAATTCCACTATCGTTCCTGTAATTATGGTTTGCCGGCCGACGCGAGACGATGAGCGGGGCCAGACCGTGGCCCCAACGCGGGTCGAGTCGGGTCGAGGCGAGCCGAGTTGTGGCGGAGTGCTAAATACTTATTATCCGCGAGCACGCAACGTCCCAGTTCTTCGACGCTAATTGGAACCGAGCTAACCGAGCACGGGTTTTCGTTAAAATACCGAGCACTGATTTGCGGATCGAGATCGCGAAACGCCCTGGGATTTCCGTTTAGGCTCGCACCGCTTCCCTGTTTCCGTTTATCTCTCTCTCTCTCTCTCTCTCTTGAGCTTTCGACGAGCATCGTTCCATCCCTCGCAACGACCGATTTACTCGAAACCATAACTCGCTTCGCGATCCCAGTGGACGCGTGCATAATTCCACTGACCAACAAACAGTTGCCATGACGCATTCCGATAACCAATAGGCGATGCCCCAAAGATTTTCGAACATGACGGCAAATTCCGTTACAAGATCCTTCTTCTCGAAAATAAATCGAGAAACATCCGAAATTGGCAACTTTACAGTACCCCTTACAATCGAAAGTACATGTTTCTAAAGAAAATTAATGATCCAAACTTATTCGATTAATGATTTAAACTTATCGGCGCTGGATTTCAATTGCCGTTGGATATAGGTTGCTTAATAACTGAACCTATCTAAAGGTTTTTTTCTTTTTCGTTAATAATGTTTCTTTTCGTTTGTCTTTTTCCTAATGTTCTTGCTTTTGATTATATTTTGTATTACAATGTAATATACATTATGTTCTAATAAATCTCATATGAGATTTTCTCAATAAAATAAAATTTCTTATCGGCAACTGTGCTTCGAAAGAAGCGCCGGAGCAACAAGGTTTATACGAAAAACAAGGAGAACTATGAAGATACCTATCCGTCGTCCATTTGCCCAAGTGTTTGCATAGAAAGCAAAGTCTGAGAATCCCGCGGAGATTGCGGAGAAGGCACTCGACTCCCACTCTTTCAAAAATACCTAATCATACTCGATGGTGGGCGTCATCTAATATGTAGGGAGACGCTGAAATCTATCGCGTGTATATAGTGAATTATTTATTTATCGATGCTGTAAAACACGTTTGGTTTATATAGCACACATTAGTGTAACGCTTTACGAGTAATAACGTAGTACGTATCGTTATCGTATAAAGTACAGAGTTGAGCAAAAATTTTATCCAAATAAAAATTTTTTCCCAACTTCGATAAAGCTATGTTAATATGAACGGTAGATGCTGAATGCTAATCTTGCATTTTGTGTGGAAGAATAGAAAACTGTATGAAAAAGCATTCAATGTAATCGGGTAATTAATCGGGACGTTGCGTTGGTCGAAGATAAAACTGTGCGTTTCGAACGGACGTGTTATTCGATATAAATCTATAATAAATAATGCACGGTTGACAATTCGTAGCCCATCGATTGCGTGGCGCCGATACTTTTCTACGTATTCCGGCTGGTTTCAGGGAACGCGTCGTTCCTGCTGCAAACGGAGGACTGTAGCGCGGGTCGACACCTCCTGCTGTCGAATACCCTGCAGGACGGGGGTGCGGACAGCGACACGAACAGTCATTCCGGACTGATCGTCGAGGAGACGACGCTGACGTCGGCGAGCCACAACTGCAACGCCCGGGAGAAGAGCAACGGGAACAACAACTACGAAATGCGGGAGTTCAACAGGAGGCTGCTGCTGTCGAACGGCGGCAGCCCCGTCATGGGGATAACGACGGCCGGTCAGGGCAGGCGCACCTGACTATGGAAGTGGTTGCGAAACACCTCGAACCGTCTCCTCTACAGGAGCAACCGGTCCGCTGAGATCACCGTGTATAAGTAAGCTCGCTTGCGTGCGCTGCCCTACAACCTACGCCCTGTATGCCCCACACCATATTTCGCTTATGGTTTATGGCTTGTCGCGAAACCTAAGCGTAAACGCATCCCCTACCAACTCCCTGCCACGAAAAACGACGCGAGCCGCTCCTCGGATTCCTTTGCAAGCTGGACCGGAACTGGGTCAACCCGAGCCACCTTGAAACCGCTCCACCCGGGCTAGGGATGCTGCCGCCTGACTCCCGATTCCCGGATAGGGTCTAGCAAACTTGTACAACAGTCCCTACTCTGTCCCGGAGATCGTATATTCTCGACGCACGGTGACATCGAAACCCGGCAAACTCCGAAAAAGCACGCGACTTTACGAACTTTCAGTCCAAATTGAAATCTGGAAGACGGTAGTTATACTTTTCGGAACAATCCTTCAGAGCGAGAAGAATTCGAACGTCGACCAGTTTCGGAGACACGGTCCGGCCCAGTTTCGCGAACCGTTTCGTACACGGGGTGTTCGCGTTGTCCGTAGTGGACGTACCCGCGTCACCGGTCTTTGGTTCCTTCGGGATTGCAACGGATTGGCTCGCGTGTCACTCTTCCAACTCCGACGAGAGCGAGAGCAACCAAGCTGCACCAACCGAACCGAAAAAATATTTTTCCATCCGGTCTAGTATCAATGTACAGCACGGAGTTTCAACTTGTTCCCTTTCGAGAACCGCAAGTTCCCCACCATTATTAAAACCTCTCCCCACTACTACGCACAGCGGCAGAGTTGATGGGCGACATCATAGGAAGCATCTTAGATAGGAAGCATCTAAGCTCCCGAGCCACATGTTGGAACTCCCTGATGTACAGCAGACCGTATACCTTCGGCGAGCTTCGCGAGACGAAGGACCAAACCCGCAGACGACAGGCAGACAACGGTAGCGAGAATTCGGCAACCGCACGTTTCATGATCCAACAAACTGAAAATGTCCGAGCGGACGAGAATACAATAATTAGATCGTAGTGTACAGAGAAAATCTAAAGATATACATACGTACATACACGTAAAGACTCGCACACGCATGCCCATACGCATAGAGAAACGGACGGACAGACGACTTTTTCAATCTAGACGATCGGAAGCGTATCATTCCTAAGAAGACAATACATGCGCTCGTAGAAACGGTAGACTAGCCGAAAACGAACCAGAGAACACGTTTGAGCTATTGATTTTTCCTATATCCGTGATCGTGTTCCGGTTTCGCAGGTGCATACACTGATTCCCCATCGAATCCGCAGAGGGGTTCGTGTTCGATTGCTCTACTCGTTTCTCCCTGTTTCCTTGGCCGTTAGAGTAGAGAATCGAGTGTCGCGAGTCGCGGCAACTTCTTTCTTAGCCTCTCGACCTCTCGGCCTATACGCGCACGCGATTCGAGCGACTACGCGAAAACCCGGGATAATCGACGCGAGAAAACAAAGGGAAGAAAAGAAACAAGAGCAAAGACTCGTCTTCGGAGAGTCTCGACAGGTTCGATCGACCCGACGAGGAATTAACGCGCGCGTTCCAACACCTTTCCAGGTTTTTTCCCCGTTCTCGAACGAAGGCGACGCGCGACGCAACGCGAAAGGATCCTCGAGCAGAGAAAAACACTCGACAGACGCTCGAATCGCGCACACGGCTGCGCGTAGCTCTCCCTCCGAATGCAATCACCGAGCATCGAGCACACTCGAGATCAGACATCAGACCCTCCGGCCAGGCTACCGAAGACGACGCGTCGTTCATATTTTTCTATTCAAACCTCATCCCGTAACACCCTACTCTCCTAACACTAAATACCGTTAATACCGTCAACGAGGAACCTCGGGAATCCTAAACTTCAGCAATTTCGAAATCTATTATTCTCCGTCGATTCGAGGCACAATGGGCCGGGTGGTCAATCTAGTATGTACATCGTGATCTTTAAAAATAAAAAGTAACCTTGATTTTTTATAGAATAAACTTTTTTTTAAATTTCTGCTATTTCAATTTGTAGACGACTAAGTATTGACTAACTTTTGTTCGAAACACTGTTGGTCTCATAATTGGAACTGCCTGAAAAATCATGTTCAAAATGAAGAATAATCCGTAATAGTTCTCCTAAAATGTTGATTTTTAAATGCTTCTGTTCTAATTACAATTTTTGTTTATCAATCGAACTGCTAGATCGCCCGGCCAGGCCACTGTGTAAGGAAGGAAAGAGCCCCTTGGAATCGCACGCTTTACCTGCACGGGAGATTTCGTAATTTTCCTGGTTCCTCTAGATTCCTCGTAAGCGCTATACAGGATCGCGGTCTATCGTTTTCCTATAGGCGCAACGATCGATAACCGTGCACACGCTCGCGGATTTCAATTAGGAGGAGAAGATTGAACAGAGGACCGCCTCGGAAATCATTGGACCACGCTGGTCCGTAGATTTCCTCGGGCCGGATACAGAGTACTCGTGCTCGATCGTCGAACGATCGACTATTTTCGAGATCGCGAAAGGCAGCGCGTCGTCGATGTTCCTAAAACCCGGCATAGGGAACGACTTAATCTAAAAGAGTAAACTAGAAAATCGAAATTCGAAAATGTTCCGAGACAACTTTCTACCGTTCTACAACATTTTTTAACACCGTGTATTTCCGGTAACAGGTTAATCGTTACTCTCGTACCTTCTTTTTGTTGGAAACATGCTCGTATCAGGATCCGGCCTGGCGCGATATTCCGGGTACCTTCGACGCTCGACAATTCGAAGGAACTCCGGCAGTTCGACTTCTCTGGAAGGGCACCGCTGAGCAAATTTCTTCCGGAGCCAGGCCGCGCATTCGTACCGTCAAATTTCGGTAAAACGATCGAAATTCGGTGCTCGTTTGGATAAAAATAATTGATCTTCATCGAGCTGGTTCGTCCGTCAATCCGGGGAGTCGGTTCAACGACACCGAGCGAAATTCTCAGTAAACTCGATTACGTAGCTCCGTTTCAGCTGTATTTTTAGAGTGACGATTTTGATTGACGCTTGAACGTTTCGTTAGCGTCGGCCGAGTAGAACCGTAGATAATCTCGTTCCGAGGATTCCAGACAGGATTTCTAGTAGGTATTTATATCGCGCGCGAGAGGATAGAACGATAGAAATAGCTCACTTGTCCCAGGACTCGAACGCAAAAACTAACGAAAAGGAAGACTGCAGCCGCCGAACAAGTTAGACGTTAGACTATCGTAAAACGAGACCAAGTCGCAAGTCGCGAGACAAGACCCGACACGACGGTTTATAAATAACGAAAGACCAAATCAAAACGTAGAGAATACCTATCGATCGTTCTTTTTGCGAAACTGGACGAAAATCGCGACAGGACGAGGGGTGGTTTCTAAGCTTTTTCAGAGATCGTTCCCGAACCCCTTCGAGCAGCCCGTAACGAATGGACGTTGGCGAACGTTGCGCGCGTTGCAGGAAAAGTGTATCGAAATTTCCACCGATTCGAAGTCGCATTCTTTTCGCTCGTTCTCCGATAAAAAAACCGTCGGAGGAAGAACCACCCCTGGTTCGCAAGAGCCGTGAGCACGCGCGAGCGCAAATAACTTTGTCCCATTCGCTGATTTTTTAAAACTCCGTCGACGAACGTGGCTGGACGTTATTCAAACTGTGCCGAATATTTTCCAGGTATAAAGTTGACCGTACAATTTACCACATCCACACAGTACACTTTTCCTGCGACAACGCGGTTCGCAGCGAGTGCAAGATCTGCGCGACGCGACCCGGGCCGAGCCGAGCCGAGCCGATTACCAACGCTAATCAGTGACAGGAGTGACGAGAGTGACGGGAGTGACGAACAACAAGCCATTTCGGTAATCAAGACGTCCACCAACGATAGAAAACGCAACATTGTGAAACACACGGTGCGGAAAAGTGGTACGAAGGTCTCGAGTTTTATCGGGAAGGGGACCGACTGCGAGTACGGCCGGTGCACCTGCTCCACGAACCGAACAATACTCATACGAAACGAGAAATCAGAGACACGCGTTCTCTTTCTATTAGGTCATTGAATATGAAATGTCCACTTTTTAACAGTAACGTTAAACAACTGGAACTATCTCTTATTGATCAAAGAATCGCGTTTCTTGATTGTGTTATCGTAGAAATTGAATTTTTTGGTCACTCACAGGCTTCGTTTACATGATTGTCATCTCAATTTCGTAGTTCTCTTTAGTATCACCGAATAGTTGATCAGTAGTAGGCTGGAGCCACGTAAACAGTTTACTCTTACTTCAATAATTTACTCTTTACTGTTTTAACTTGCACCCACTCATTTTTTGTCATAAATGCATAAAATCCGCAGTCTATCGGTTAATCATTTTTACCAAATATCTACAGTCAATATGTTGTTTTCCCACACGTAGAAAAGGAGCGCGTGACAATCGCACTGATTGACGTTCAAATCAAATCTATTTAAAAGGAAATTTATACGTGTAAATTATAATTGAAGATAGGATCGTAAGCTTTTCACCTCAAAGTGACGTACAATTAAATCGGACATTTCATATGCAACAACCTATACTTCTACGCGTGTACGTATTTCTCGCGCGTCTCCTCGCGTTTCTCCTCGCCGCGGGCATGCTCGAAATCGATTACTTTCGTAGATTCGTTTCTAGCGTACAAGTATCGTACACGCGGTCACACTTTCATCTCCAACCCTCTTCACTCTCCATCGGTGCGAAGTATAGCGAGGAGAGACGAGACGAGACGAGTCGGGGTGGTTTCGGGCTCGGAGCCGTTGTATACTGATTTTTATGCGAGTCACGCGAGTAGTATGTCACAGTACAATGTAACTATCGTTGCCGATCAGATAATCCATACACAGAGTCGGATACCGTTCAAGTAGAGTTTGATCAAAAGCAAAGATACCAGGATCGGATCTTTGCTGAAATATCCGATCCATCGTACAGGGTGATCCAACGGTAGAAAAACCAGTTGGAAAACCATCTCGTTGCAACCGTAGCGGCAACGAAATACATACTCGTAACTTCTTTTTTTATTCTATCAAGCGACCACATATTTTTCGAGCAACCATGCGTTTCCTTCTACATTTCCGAGCTACGAGATCGAACCATCGCATCGCGTCGATCGCCGGTAAAGGCGGAGCAACGTTTCGAGTATAATCTAGAAATAAAAGTACGGAGCCAAACGAACAACAACAAAAAAACAGACTATCCACGCGGCAAGACATCGGCATCGAACCGTAAATGGGTAAATGGGATTGGAAACGCGAAAAGGAAAAGCAGCTCCGCGGCGTTCCACTTTCCGGGAAGCGTTCTCGTTCGCGCAGCGACAAACTCGAGGCTGTTATTTATACAAGCGTGTTGCTCGCGATGAAACTTTCACGAACGATATCGGGCAGATATATCAAAAGGTTAATCGTCGATCGTCACGCGAGCGTTTCACCTGACCGTCCTGGCTGTGCCGCGTGCCGTTCGCGTGTGCGTCTCGCGGTCGCGTTTCTCGTGCGTACGCGGCCAAGACTGTGACTAGCGACAAACGTGTCGCTTCGCCGTGATCATCCTTGAAACTTTTGAACGAACCGGATAGCCGAGAACGCGTGGCAACGATCACCGATGAACGATAGTTACGGCGGACTGTGCCGGTGTACTACTGCCAAAATGATTTTTGCGTTCGGGAATACGTTCTCTTTTCCGTCGAAAACAGGATCGGACGTCCACGCTTTTCTCTCAAAGAATCCGTCGGCATGTTATTATGCTTCCAAACTAGCGAAAAAGCGATTAACGAGTAGATAGCGGTGCTCTAAGTAACCGATCGCTCTATTCGGTGAAAAATTAAGTTTCTTTTAAAGTTACCGTCGAAAAATCCGCATAAACGTCCGCAGTCCGGTCGCGACACGCATCAGAGAATAGTAACAGGAACGGGAACGGGAAACAGCATATGACAGTCCGACGGTTTCAGACGTCAGAAAAAATATATTAATATGGTAAACGTAGACGGAGAGACGGGGGTAAGAAAAATTCTGAAATAGTTCTTTTTATATAAACGGATACGCGCAGCGCGAGTAGTCTGTATTGATCAGTGCTGTAAAACTGTAAGTCGTACGAGTACGAGATACGATACTCAAAGTAATTGGCTTCCTAGCTAGGATTAATCGAGTCTATAGGATTATACGTTTTACCAACGCAATGATAATGGACACACTGTATTAGTAGACTGTATATAGCGGTGTATGGTAGAGAGTACAAGTTAAGTCGTCGATCGTCTGCTTAAGAAAAAAGCCGTCAAAACACCGAAAAACTATTTGCGTTTAGTCCTGCCGCCCTAGCGAGTAACGTGGGACTAACGAGTTTGATTAACAGTAATATCAGTCTGGACAACAGGGTATCATTAGCACATCGTACATTGAGACGCGCTCGATTACCGGTCAGATGTCATCCTTCTAACGTCGAGTCCTATTCTGTTCTGTTCGTCGTTAATTTCCCTTGATTTTCGTTCAACGCCGCCGTATAATTTTCGTGCAATGCCGGAGTAGTTTAGTTCCCCGAGTGGGTCCGAGTAGTTTCGTGTAGTCAAGGGTTCTTTCTTAATCAGGCCATCGAATTATCGTTAAATGTACTAAGCTAAACTAATTATATGAAAGCTTACACCTCGCAGACATACAGCCTCTGCCACTAAATGTATATATGTAAGGGACATTATACACCCGTACTCGTGTAATGTACAGAGTGAACCGGCCGACTCGAGCACCTTCAATGTATCGCTTATTCTCGACGATGGGAACAACGAATCTCTGAGGAAAACATGATTTCGCTCGCACGGATCGATACCGTTAATGGGCTAACGATTCTTCTCAAGGTCATCTACATCTCTCTCCCTCTCTCAACAAGACTACATATTTTTATCGTCGTGACGCGATGGTCGAGGTCAAGTCCGATCCAACGACCTACGACGTCGCGACCTATTTTTGTTTCCATCTTTTTAAACTGAATCAACTGATCGTTGACCTTCGTTCGACCTTCGCGATATCGTAGACCTAGGCCTACCTTTTGATAGTTTCGATTCGAATCGAATTTTCCCCTTCGTTTTTCATCGAGATTCGTTTGTCCATCATTGACAACGAACGGAGCATTCCGGATGTCCGAATCGGCTGGTACGTTCTGTGCGCGCATATATGTATGTATATGTGTATGTATATGTACATGTATATGTATAACGAGAGGTAACGTAAATTGATTTTGAACTGAACATTTTAGATGGCAGCTACCATACCGTTACCGCAAGCCACCCAGAAGCGAAACAGTCTATACATGCCACCTTTTCGATTAGACATTAAATTAAGCTGTTAACTTTCGCCTGCTACGGAACATTACGAAACAGCCGCGCGTTCCATTATCTTATGGATTCCTTCTGGACTTTCGTTGAGTTCGTCCGTACGGTTTGTTTACACGGTTGGGCTTCGTCGAATCCTCGCGTGACATATAATTGTATAGCGAACGAAAGACTTCGTATCTCTATGTTCCCACTCGCCCGGATGTACCTACCCTGAATCCTGGACAACTGTACGATCCCCATAATCGAGAGGAAAGCTTCAAAACGTTCAAATGTGTAGCAAATTTGTAACTAATTGATATTTAAGTGTAATACCGTATGTAATACCGAGAAGAATGGACGAGAGGGAGCTTTGAATAGTGCCTGCTTAAAGAAGACAAAATGAAACAACACGAACAACCCGATTTACTGTAATCTGTAAATGGTTAGACAAGGTATCGTACGTTGTTTCGTACAACTCTAAATTCTATAGGACTACCGTAGCCAAGTATGGGAAAAAGTGTTCTTGTATAGGAATGTGTTCGTTACGTTCGTTACGGTGATTACGCGTATCCTCGTGCACAACGAAACACGCTTATCTCGAGTTACCTCCACCGAAATTTCCCATTTTTCAACCCTTCAGTGGACATTTAAAAATCAATTTTAGATAGTTATACCGATACTTCTGATATTTCTATAAAACCGAAATCAACTTCTATTTAAACATTAGTGAAAATATATAGGAATGCAGCCGAAGGTAACTTTCTTTTTCTTCTGGGAAATTCAAAACGACAATGAAAAATTTGAAAGTCCACTTAAGGGTTAACTCTGTCAATCCAAGATCCGTTTCGAAATGATTTGTTCCCGCGTTCTTTTGATTTCACAAATTTCGCGATCAATACCGAATCGACACGGATACGTTGCGTTTGATAATGTTTTGCCGCACTCGTGTTCTATTGTTACATCATGCCACTCTTCCCCATACTGTACTATGAGTTCATGTTATTCGATATTCTTAAATGTACATAAAACCTATGTGGTCGTAACTGTATGTACATACTGTTAAACGTTCTATTACTCCTCTGAAATATGAATACAAGGAAAAATTGGTTATTTAGTATAATTCTGTATCAACGCTTTTTACTTACTCTTATCACCGATTCCTTCACCTGTAGAACAGTATCCATTACAGCCCCACCAATCACCACCTGCGATAATTGGATCGTTAGTTGGTAAGAACGAGCGTTACGTATTTTTGTTTTGTTAGTTTCGACTTACTGGATTTTCTTTTGGTTTTAATACACAATGAAGCGCCGAGCTGGTCCAGCAACGTTGATTCATTTCGGCAAAATTTACCGCGATTTCCGCTGCCATGCTCGCATTATTTTCTATGAGCGCCATATCTATAGAAAACTTTCTTAGAGACTTTCTTCAAACTTCAAATGCAAAGTATCTTGCCTATACTTACTGGCCTGCAATGATTGACCATGCGTAATTTTGTTTATTTCATCCAACAAATATGGAGTTACGTTCTTTCCTGTTATGCCTTTGTATTTCACAGCTTCTAGAGCTTTGCCTATAGCCAATTCCATTTCCTTTGGATCCAGCGCGTGTTGTTCAGGAATAGGAACGACAAACAGTAGTCCCGATCGAAGACCCAGTCCCGTTTGAGTCTTCAGAATGTCTGCAGCTTCCTTTGAAGTACAAATTCTATGAGGGGCTTTAGTATCCTGAAGAGTATTCCTACAGTAAAACGCTGGAAAGCAATCTGTTTCGCCAATCTTTATCACTGGAACTCCTTGAGTTTCCTACAAAAAAATAAAAACCTGCATAAAACTTTTGACACCGCAAATCTGTCTTCTATTTGCCGAAAGATATACAAACCAGATATTCTAATGTTTTTTCAATGTCTAAAATAGATTTAACTCCTGAACATACAACAGCCACAGGAGTGCGTCCAAGTTCTAACAAGTCTGTGCTGATATCAAAAGTTGATTCTGCACCACGGTGAACACCACCGATTCCTCCTGTTGCCATTATAGGTATACCAGATAAATTTGCCAACAGCATGGTAGCGCTAACGGTTGTTCCCCCATTGAGTTTCTGAGAGATAATTGGAGATAGGTCTCTGCGAGAACATTTAATAGATTCTTTGGAATCTGATGTAGCTAGAGCTTCTAATTGCTCTCGATTCAATCCAACATGCACCTGTCCTTTCAAAACTGCTATAGTCGCCGGTATGGCACCCTAAGAAAAATACAGATCCAGAAAACATAAGTTCAAGAAATTGATAACAAGACAGCAGATTTTATGCATTCATGACGAAAATGAATAGGTGTAATTTAAATCATTAAAAACATTAGACGAACTTAAAAATACTGTTTACTATTTTTAACCCATGGAACATATTAAGAATGTTGCAATTTGGGTGAAAAATTTTTATTTTGCATAAAGATCCGCTGTCTATTAGCAACATTGTCATAAATGCATTATGATTTCAAATCATTTACTTTTGATCTAACAGCATTCTCAACTTTGATAGCAGTTTCAAGATTATAGGGATAAGGCATTCCATGAGTAATGATGGTAGACTCTAAGGCAACGACCGGTTGTCCATTTCTTTTTGCCGTTTCTACATGCTGCCCGTAAATAAATATACTGCTTTCGGTACTCGATAGACGATTATTCGTCGGATTGAACCACTTTAATCGCCCAAAGAATCTTCGGTAATTTGTCCACTGCATCTTCTAAACTGTAAAACATTCGACTGTTGCTTCCCATCCGACCGGCGGAAAAATCCCAAATGAATAACCATAGTCATGGAGAGCTGATACCGTGGAAATTCGATACCTAAATCTATATCAATTTAAAAACAGAAAAAAAGTAATAAAAATTGCACGAAGTCATGCCTGGCTAACCTTTTCTCGAACGCATCAATTTATGTACATTAAGTACTTATTTAAGTATCGATTCAAGTATGAATGAATATGCGGTGACCCCGATAATTAACTCAAGAATATTAATTATGGTAAGTATATTAGCATCAGATAGTTAAATATGGCATGGCAGAAAAGCAGCAGAGTGTGCTGACAGATTTGCGGCGGAAGTGGACCAGAATCTGCCATCATGATTACACCATCTAATGACGATCTTAGTGAGAGGGAACGCGTATAAATGAGAGTGCTCACGCCCGGGTTTTGCCCATGCCACTTTTGTTTGCACATCATCTTTAGCATGGAACAGAACCTACATCATCTTTAGCAAGATACAGAACCCACTTTACTACTTACTACATATGTGACCAGGACCAGAACTAGCTTATTATTTATTATTCCGATGATATATTTACTTGTGATAGATAATTCAAGTTTTTTTATCCTGCTAAAGATGATGTAGGTTCTGTTCCATGCTAAAGATGATGTAGGAGCTGTTCCAGGCTAAACATGATGTGCAAACAAAAGTGGCACGGGCAAAACCCGGGCGTGAGCACTCTCATGGTATAGATATCAAAATTTAAATAAGTTGAAATTAAGTTTAAATCAATTAAAATTGTAGTTAGATCATGCTTGCGAGCCAATCGAATCGTCGCTACATGGAGTAGCAACCTTAGCGAAACAGGTGGATACGTAATCGATGCCACCATTGAGCGCTCGCCTGCCGCCAATTTGCCGGAAGTTCGCTTACTTGGTTTTTAGTTCATTACACGTATACATAAAAATTATACGAGTTCGAGCAATCATTACCTTTTTATTTAACTGGAAGCCTTTCTTACACCTATAAATACTTCTTGAATGTTTATGCAGCTCTTCCGAAACGTATTATTTAAATCTATAGTTCGAATTTAACTATGGTGACTTTTAAATGAATAGTAAACACCTAACGTCATGTTCTATATTGTAAAGCATCTAGCGTGGTGTGCCATTGATGAATTGACACATCTGCGTACGCACATTGAACTTTGATCCAAAAAACCAGGAGCGTATATAGTCGAAAGAAAAACGTGTTTAAAGTGAATATTAATCGCTGAAATAAATTGCGATAATAAACTGACAGTGTACAATGAAAAATATGCTTGGAAAATATGTATTGTACATATTAAATGAAATGTATAATAAAAATCTGATGATCTGTCCGAATACACTGCACTCAAATTTCCTTTGATTTCTGTTCATTTTCTGCTCATTACATACAGACTAATATGTAAATTTATTTGCTGCTATACGCTTGTTTTCTTCAGTTGAATGACTTTGAGAATAACACGCAGCGGAAAGTTCAAGGTAACGATGATGCATGTGGCGAGAATACGTCATGGAAAAGTGCCGTTTATAATGCACGAAACTTGCTCGGCATTCAATAATTTGAATTATAAATCAAAAACATATAAATGTCCTCAAATAAATTTCAAAAGAAAATATGTACACATATATTATATCAGTAATACCTGCTGTATACTTTAGCACCACTATGCCCCGCGAAACAATTGCTACGTTACTGTACAATGTAGAAAGTATTATATAGAACCGTGCTGCATATGATTTCCCCAGTTTTAACATCGCAAGCGTGGTAGGATTATAAAGGTAACAGGTCTTCGTTTGTAAGTAGTGTCATAGTGTCTACAGATATTGTTCAAAACTATTATCTCAGCGATTCATTAAAAATAGAAATATGAAATCGAAGAAATCCAGTTCTGTTGGAACACTCTATCTGAAAACATATAATCTCACGCTAGTTTTCGGGTAAGTAACTACTGTAGATAAAACCGCTCGATGTTATATTTTTAAATAAATAATTAATCGAATAAAATGTTATTGCAGATGGTCTTACATACTTGTCAAATTTTTCCAAAATGATTTTTCATCCACCATAGAAGCAAATTTGTGGCAGAACCTAAAATGGCCTGTTATCATTTTCCAACATGCAGCTTTGCTGGAGGTAAGAGATACATTCGGAGAATTTGAATTTTATAATTCATTTTCATTTTTGCAGATAATACATGCGATAGTGGGATTAGTTAAATCAAATCCTATACTCACGCTGTTCCAAGTTGGCAGTAGAATTATGATAGTAGATGGTGTATTGTTAGCAATACCGTACAGCGAAATATCCACTACTGGATTATCGTTAGCACTGTTAGCATGGTCGATAACAGAGATAATAAGATATCTGTATTACTTTATGAATCTCAACAATTATGTACCACATGTACTCGTATGGTTAAGGTATATTATTAAAAGAGTTGCCTCAAAATCTTTTGAGCTAATAAGACTATCGAAATGTCAAGGGTTACATTTTAATTTAAAGGTACACATTCTTCATTGGATTATATCCGATTGGTGTATCTGGAGAATTATTATGTGCATACGCAGCTAGCCAATACGCCAAATCACATCCAGAAGTCTGGAGCTACGCCCTACCAAACTTATGGAACTTTGCATTTAGTTATCACTATTTGCTTGTAATAGTCATGCTCACATACATTCCTAGTGAGTTTCCAAAATATTATGCATGCTGCAACACAGATACTATATTACATACATTTAATTACTATTTCTTTATGTTACAGTTTTCCCACAGCTATATCTTCATATGTTCGCACAAAGGCGTAAAATTTTGGGAAAAGAATCGCTCAAGAAAGCGCAGTAATATAGTATATAATAAGTAAGGTTTGTATTTGATATTAACAGTGTTTTTATACGTTATTACATTGACAATACATTTACCAGTTTATGAAACCAGAGTTGCATTTATTTCCCTTGCGACGAAACGAAACTATTCATTTACAAAGTTGTCGAAATTGAATTTTTCAATTCATGACTCCGCAAATGTAAAACACGAGTTATTTTCTAATACAAATTCATATTCATGTACAATGACGTGACAAAAATTGAATATCTACATATGTAAGTAAGTATTGTTACCAACGAAAACAATTGATTAAAGGAAAATCTATACGGATCATTTCTCTGTCTTAAATTCATGAAAATTTAGAATATTGTTTAAAATTTAAAATAATCGAAATCAAAACTGCAGAACCGAGAGAAACCTGCCTAGTCACACAATCTGATTGGTTGACGTTACAATTCCGACCAATAGCGAAAATAGGAAGATACTTTACATGTGCATAACAACCAATCGTACTCACTTTCTTTTCGCGGGTCTTCTTTCAGTCCTGTACTACATAGATATTTAAGTTAACTGTTCAATAAAATCGACTTTAAGTTAACTGTTCAATAAATTCTTACAATTATTCGTGTGGAAGAACAATTAAATCGATCCTTATTCCAGTGGTAAGGTCTAATTATTAGGAAAAAATAACATTGAAACTGTTCAAAGGGGTCGTTACAGTTTGTTACAGTTCGACAACATGTCCGAGCGCAACGATGATACAGAAAATGGTAATATTTTGAACTGTCAATCAATCGTGAAAACAAAATTCGATTTTTCATTGACTTTACTCGCGTTCTAACTTTTTCATCGTAAATTGGTACGGTGGTGTTTCGTATCTCTTCCGAAACTTCCATATATGAGTCAACGAAGTGGTATCTTCGATCATGATTTTGTAGCATCGAACATCAATTTCTCTACAGATATTAAATTACAAAGTTGTTAATTGCAGGTTCGGTGTTCTTAGAAAGCATTTTTGTCTTGCGCTTGCACCGTGTAGATTTGTTCGCGTTAACAAGGTGAAATGAATTATGTTCTCCTTATCTGTCATCCATGGAAATCGGAAGTTTTATTAATTAAATAATACGATTAAGTGAATTAAGACATTGTGTACCGTTCGAAGATATTCAGTCCTAATTTACGGGCATTGTTCGCGAATAAACAAAAGGATTTTGAGGTAATTATAGAGTCACGTGTACAACTTTAATGGAGTACGTTTTGTTGTAAAATTTCGACATATGTTTGCAGCACACGAATGCTTCCACAAATCACATTTCCTTTAATCAGTCGTCTACAAAAATTATTTGCCCATCAGCTCTGGCAAAAGCATCTGTCCGCATATTATTGTTCGAGTCAGTAAAGTATTTTCTTTCATTGAAATTGTCTACTCATATGTGCTTTTTCTCATTAGCATTTTCATTATTTTCATAGGTTATTAATCGTTTGTGACATTTTCCAGTCGTATGCAATTCAAATCATAGCTTTAGTTTTATACTATATAAGAGCATGACAGTTATATCTGTGGTTGTCAGAAGAAACGCAGCGTGTCACAATTTCAAAAAATTTGAGCTTATGCATTAATTGAACTTTATAGTTTAGGATTTATGTATTTAGAAAGACTCGAAAACATAATGCACTTTAACCAATGTCCTACATCAAAGCATCAGTGATCACAACTTTAAACAACAATATCTGGAAAGTGAAAGTATTTGAAATGCGTTATGCTTCCTGACAACCACAGATATATTATAGCGCAAAAGTTATCGTTTAACATTTTTCTATTTGATTTTGCTTTGGAATTAGAGAAGAAATTAAATGAGGAGGGAAAAGACAGTTCTTCGACACGGGAAGAGGTAGAAGATTCCGACATGGAAATGATTCGAGAATATTTAGGGCAAATGCTGTCAAGGTTCTTTGATTCACCGCCGTGCGATGGACAATCCCAAAAAAAGGTTCTTCGCGAGCTCAGCATAGATGGGATAGTAGACTATATCAAAGAAAACGATAACATAAAAATTGTCACAATGGCTGGAGCTGGTATATCCACGTGTAAGTATCCAAAACTTTATGCTACAATTGTAAGACTATATTTTACTATATACAAAGTTATTTTGTATTCGCAGCTGCAGGTATTCCTGATTTTCGATCGCCGTCTAGCGGACTGTATCACAATTTAAAGAAATACAACTTACCTTATCCTCAAGCCATTTTCGAAGTCAGTTATTTTATGGAAAACCCAGAGCCATTTTTCACGCTTGCAAAAGAATTATTGCCTGAAGGGTTCAAGCCAACTCCAAGCCACTATTTTATACGACTTCTGTGGCAAAAAGGATTACTCTTAAGGCACTACACGCAAAATATCGATACGTTAGAAAGGATCGCAGGCTTACCCCCAGAAAAGTTGGTCGAAGCACATGGAACTTTTCATACAGGACAGTGTCTCAAGTGTAAAACAACGTATACTTTGCCATGGATGAAAAGTAATTTTATCGAATTACTTACTTATCGCACATATATGTCGCGTATAGTATCCTGAAACTAAAAGCTTCCTTTCAGAGAAAATTATCGAAGATACCGTACCAAAATGTGAGAAATGCAACGAGGGTGTAGTAAAACCTGATGTTGTATTCTTCGGAGAATTGTTGCCGCAACGGTTTGATCACCTCATCGAACAGGATTTTCCGCAAGCGGATCTACTGATAATAATGGGATCCAGCTTGGTTGTTCAACCGTTTGCATCCTTGGTAGACAGGTAGAGATTATTGAACGATAAGGAATTAGAAAGTCGTATCACGAGAACTCGTATTTAAATTGCTATTTCTTTTCGCTTCAAGAGTACGATCTACCTGTCCACGTTTACTCATTAATAAAGAAAAAGTGGGCATGCAAGATCGTTTGTCACGATTCCTGGGACTACGACAGGGATTTGTCTTCGATACGAAAGATTCTCACTGTGGACGCGACGTTGCCTGGTTAGGTGATTGTGATACTGGTTGCAGAATGTTAGCAGAGAAAATGGGTTGGGGGGTACGTTCTTCATTTTGAATAGTTTTTTTCATGCAACCAGAAAAAATCTAAGCTGAAAATTTGATTTGAACCGATCGTTTTTTCCAGGACGAATTAACAGATCTTGTAAAAAGGGAACATGAACGATTGGATGCTGAAAATGCTAAGAAGGATTAACTATATTGATATTATTTTTGCGAGGTAAACTTGTTTATTAACGCAATCGTTAGTTAAGTTCGCCACTATTTTTTATAAAGAAAAACTTATTTAGCAAACTATATTATCTGTTGAAGTAATTGTATAAATGTTATTTATACGATAGAAGATTTCATACGATGATTTCGGTGAAATACGCTTTCGCTTACGTCCGCTTCACGGAATTCTGTAGATAAATTATAGCGATAAAAGCATAATTTTCTAATGTATATTTGAACGTGTAATTTATTCTTTGAATGTGATCGTGACAGTTGGACCAGGTGTACAAATAAAATAGAAGACTATGAAACTCTGAAAACGTTTTCAATTGAACGTAGCAGAATCATTTCATTCGAAAAGGCTTACTAATAACTTCCTCAGCTTCCTGTTGATGCACCTGTCCTTCGCCGACAGCTGGGGCAGCCATAGGTTTGCGACCGCAATATTGTATCTAGAAATCACAATACTCTTTTTCTCATACGAATGTTTGTTCTCGGTGAAATCATTTAAATAAATTTTTCTTTAACCTACACGTCTGCCGCATAAATTCTCGAAACGAGGTTTCACAAAACTCCAAGGCCCCATATTTTGTGGCTCTTCTTGGCTCCATATGAAAGCTGAACAAATATATTTTTATTCAATTTTCAGGACTTTCACTGTCATACAACTCTGCGCAGTCGTTTTACTCACTTTTTGCGTTTTCATATCTGTCGAGCTGTAGTAATAATTCATGAACTGGAAAGGGGCACAAAGTCTCCAACCTAACGATAGCTACGTTTTTCTGTTCCGTGGTATCTCTATAATTATCGAGAGTATAAAAATGTTTTCCACTTGTTAGAATGATTTTGTCCACGCTTGCTTCGGCCGCTTTCTCATCTCCTGTTAGCACATTACTCGTGTCGTGAAAACGAAAACGAAAACAATTATCCTAGTAATATTGTTTCGTATACCTATGACATTCGTGAACCTGGTGCGTGGGCCCATATCTTGTAACGACGACGTCGCGGCATTCAGACGTAACAATGTTTTTGGAGCCACAACGATTAAAGGTTTTCGGAAGTTTCTTACCATCTGAAACGGCAGAAGTTTAAAAAGAAGCAAAGCAGTTTGCGAAATATCTATTCGGAACACAAGAATCATCCTCGTACTTGTCTCCTGAGTAAGTGAAAATACTGCGCCGGGGTTGTAGGGTTCACGACATGCATGTTCACGTCATCTCCATCCGGTTTGTTCTCGTTGCTATCGGTGAGTTGTAAAAACCTCTCTATTCTACAGGAGCTGTGTTCGGGGCCAGCGCCGTCGTAGCCATGCGGTAGAAGAACAGTCAAACCGCTGCTTAACATCCATTTCGCTTCGCCGCTAGTCAGAAAGGTGTCGATCACGATCTGTGCTCCATTGAAGAAATCACCGAACTGTGCTTCCCAGATGGTTAAGGTTGTCGGTAGAGATATGCTCATTCCGTACTCGTAACCCAGAACTGCTTCTTCCGACAGAATGCTGTTAGCCAACTCCAACTTACCCGTTTGACCCTCGATCATCGAGTTTAGTGGGATCTGTATGTCTGGAATAACGTGTCAAACGAAATAGTATGCTTACGATAAAGTAAACATCAATGATTCGACCAATTCGGGAATACCGATGTCCGCTTACTTCCGGTTGCTTGATCGACGAACATAGCGTGCCTATGGGAGAACGTTCCTCGACCCACGTCCTGCCCGCTTATTCTAACATTGTAGCCTTGGTATAACAGACTTCCGATGGCCAATGCTTCGCCGGTGGCCCAGTCCAGACGACCTTGCCGATGGTCGTCGGTTACTTTTTTCAGTCTCGCTTGAACGTGACTCTTTGCTAATTGCGGATGGATTGTCTATACACAGAAACGTATAGTCAATATTAAATGGAATATCACGATTTAGCGACTACAGTATTCCTTCGGATGATGTGACAACCTCGGAGGTATGGAGTCTCAGAAAGCTAGAGGTACTACTTTCATTGACGTGTGTCGAACATAGAGAAAGACAACGCGTAAGCGACAAGAAGCAAGAGGCTGCGCATCGATTACAATGTCAATGCAAAAAGAATTTTGACCGATGAACTTTTGATCTATGCCGGCTGCTACGACTCTGCGCGTCTCTTTCTTTCCACGCGATGACCTCCTTTGCGATCGAAATTTTCATCGCTCATTAAACAAGTAAATAAAATCGCAATTTGTGAAAAATTTCACGAACTGGTAAAGGTATCGTAACGACTGTCCAAGGGGGACCTCCTTAGTAGTGGGGATAAAAAAGTAACATCATCCGAAGGTATACCGTAGTACAATTAATGTACTATTCTCTCTCTATTCTTGCTTCTCACCGAATCGTCGTCGACTCGGACACTCTTCTCGGCGATGAATCTCAACAGACCCAGGTCAACGCCTGTGTCCCACTGAGTCACGCTTGCCTCAGCTTGCTGCATTCCATTCCAGAAACCTGCAAAGTACGCGGGCTCTGGCACGTAAGTGTCCACCTGTTTCAGAGCTTGATTCAACCAAGCGCTGTGATCGTCGATCGTGCGCTTAGCTTCCTCCAGGGTAAAAATGTTATACTTTACCAGTGTATCTAAGTAACGATCCGGTACCGATCTATGTGAAAACAAAGGTAGACTCACTCTTTCATTTTTCAGACGCGCAACGAGTTTTAATACACCTACGAACGGTTCTGTATAATTTGATAGACAACAGGGTTCGTGAACGTTGGATCGTCCAGTTCGTTGTGGCCCCATCTTCTATAGCAATTCAGGTCAACGAAGACGTCTTTCCTGAACTTCCGTTGGTACTTGAATGCGAGTCTAGTTGCTCGGACGACCATCTACGGCACGACGTTTCGATAGTAAAGCGACTTACTGTTCTCGGAGAGAGCCTATTAAGGGTGTAGATTTCTCATTCCTCGATAATGTAAACGTAAATATAGGACTTTTGGGCGATTACGACGTAGATTGATCTTTTATCTAGCGTTTTTGACTACTGAAAGACCCCATCGCATGCATTATCGAGAAATGAGAAGTCTACCCTCTTAACCCCAATACTAGAAGCAGACGGTAATACGACGTATACCTCGGGATCGTCTCCGTTGACATGGATCACCGGAGCGGAGATCATCTTCGCCAGGTCCGTGCAGTATCTCGACGACCTACCAATGGAAGCCGGCGTGGTGAATCCTAGTTGATTGTTCACGACCAAGTGAATCGTTCCACCTATTTCGAAGTGCGGGGTCCGGGACAAGGCCAAGCATTCTTGGTTGACGCCTTGACCAGCGTAAGCGGCATCTCCGTGAACCTGAATGTTCAACGCTTTGTCGCTCCACTGGGCGTGCTCGTCTTCGCCGTAAGCTCCGTCTCCGATAGCCTGCATTGCTCCACGCGTCTTCCCCATGGAGACGGGATTCACGATCTCCAAGTGAGACGGATTTCTCAGCATCGAGACGTGAAGGCTCTTCCCTTCGATATCAAGCTCGGTGGAGGACACCAAGTGACTGATCACGTCGCCAGTCGCTCTCGTTCCATCCGGAAACTCGGAGAGTCCTCGGAGCTTGCGGAACAGCTTTTCCGGTGGAAGATTTAGCATACCGGTGAGCAAGTTGAGTCGACCACGGTGCGGCATACAGAGGACAACGTACGTCAAGTCGTCTGGAAACAAATGGAACGGTTTAGCGCGTCAAAGGTGGACTCATGCGACGTCGCCTGGAATCTGCGCCCGTATGAGTCCGGCCTAACTCTTTCGGACCCGGTGAGCCGTAAGCTGTAAACGTTGAATAATCTTGTCAACCGTTTGCCCTATAATCTAATAATATCGAGTCACCGAAAACAAATTCTGTATTTCTATTATCGATATTTACTCGTTAGCGAAAGCGTAGAAGTACAAACGTTATAAATTTTGTTTTTCTCCTAGAAAATTGTAAGCGACAAAGAAGTTCTAATCGTCGTAGAGTTAACTTCAGCAAAATATCTTCTACCGTTTGTAATCGAAAGACGACCGTATTGGTCTCGTCGCGACGATAGAATAATATTTTCGATTACCGTTTGCGCACAGTTTAAAAAACTCGTGGAAAAACGCCATCATAGCCTCGGCGCCTTCGCCTCCGTATCTCTTCAAGCTGACGAACTTGATGGCTAGGAAGTTGTCGAAGGCTTGGCTTTTCAGCATTTCTTTTGCGATAGCCACTCTCGTTCGATTCGCGAGAGGATCGCCCGTGCACCTTTCCGCGGTTTCCGCGAACCATTCTCTCTCCTCCTCGGTCTGTGTAAGCGTTCAAAACGATCAGGTTCTTTTACAGCTGTTATTATAGTCTTATTATACGTAGTAAGCGATCGATACCTCCAAATGGCTAAACTCGAGACCTATGGTATCGCTGTAGGTCTTATGGAGTATCGCCAAGGCTTCCTCCACCGTTCCTTCCTTTTTATTCGCCGTTAGGATACCTTCGAAAAAGACTTTGTCCGTCAAACGCAATCCAAACCTTTCGGGATTCAATTCCGCGAGCGGAGTTGGCTTCTTCGGAGAGACGGGATCTACGTTGGCTTGTTTGTGACCGAATTCTCTGTACGCGGTGACCAGTCTGTAGAAGTTGCTATTCTTCGATCGCGTTTCCAGGTATACTTTCGGTACTGTAAACGGAGACAAAAAAATCGTACGACGTTTTCGATAAAAGTTCTGTCAGCGATGTTGCGTAATAACTGAAAAATCGCATTCGCTATCTCATAACAGTAATTTATTAGTGGAGTAAGTCTTTCGCCTGATAGCGCACTTTCTATTTTTGCACTCGACGATAACGGGAATCGTATCACGATCACCCGATACGAAAGCATCATCGGTGTAACAAAAATCTGCGAAACGAATGTTTAAAAGACCCGCTATTCGGAATCGATAGAACGAAATAGACGTTGTATCGCATGTATCGATCACTTTTAAATAAATATTATATTTTTAGTCAGAAACACGAACACCGAGATGTATCTCAGTCATTCGATCAATTGAAAAAAGGAATTTCGTTTCAAACTAGCCGCGCATGCGCTTACCATCGCGCGTTCGATAATCGCGACAATCGAACTCGAACAGTTTCTCGCCAGACGAACCAGTGAATAGTTGCGTTTTCGTTGTGCTACAACTTTTTATCTTTTATCAAGTGTTGAAAATTAAAAGTGTTCAAGGAATGCCTGTCCACGGCCGAACATTTCCCGTCAAGGTAAGAACGCGTTACGATAGAAAGTCGCATCTTCGCGTTACTCGTTTGAAAACGTTTACGCGAGGGACGTATTTAATGTACAGACAGCAGATTTTATGCGTTTATGACTAAAACGAATAGGTGCAATTTAAGACGGTAAAAATGTCAAATACATTGAGAAAGAAAATACATTTCTATTTCATTCCAGTTTGTTGCAATCCAGGTAGAACATTTTTATTTTGCATAAACGCCCACTTGCCATCTACGCGCCGCGCCACGCTTTATTTACGACGTAGAAAACAAAAAAAATACTTCCATCCAATCCGCATCCGGGACCGATTCCGTGAAAATGTTGTGAACATTTGCCCTGCGATTATTGAGAGAAAGAAGCTAGCGCGGGGGTACCGTATCACCGTATACGGTCCAACAGGTTTAAACGGGTTAATAAACGAATTAGCTGGTATTTAGTTGCACGCGCGTCTGCGTGCAAACGGGTTCCATGTAATTGTACGAACTTACGTAAACACGATCGTAGCAGATAGAGCTACTTCGAATATCGATATTCGTGTATTTGCAACGGCTATGGAAAAATACCTTGAAATTCTGGTGAAACCCGCGACCTATATCCGTACACACCGCGCTCGCTGTGATAAACGCGAGCATAGATCCTCGGTCGATAAGCGAACAAACATTCCGAGCTCGGATAACCGCTTGCCCACCGAGTCCATCGAAAACGTGGATGCTTTCGAGCGTTCAGGAGGATCGAACAGGCGTGCATTCTCCTTGCGAAAACTCTGGATCAACTGAGCCGACTAGCTAAACGTCTCTTATCACTATGCCGCATTTGCCCGCGGTTCGTATGCTGCTCCTATCGCCACTCCCCACCTCCCCTCGCCGGTTCTTCATCACCGTTCAGCTCCCCACCGCTTCTGCTGTCCGTAGGTTCTCTTATTCGTCGTTATCTGTTTATTCGAGATTGGCTTGGCCAATATTGCATATGCAATACATATTGGATCAGATCGGCTCGACGCGTCCCTAGTAACATTTATGGTTGGCGTTTTGTTGGGCCTTCGTTGGCGGTATCCGTTGGGTAACCGTTGAAAATATCTCTCTTTTTTGCAGTTGGGCTAACATGTGGGGTATTTGACCCGAAAAAAAAACAGAAAAAAGTTAATTACAAAATGTTGCGTTAATCGTAAAATTTTTGCTGTCCGACGTAGTTAAAGGTCTGACGAAGGATACTTCAGTATATCTGATACTTCAGTATATATTTTTTTTATTTGTACACCCGTGCTGAAACAGCATTCATTCATTAGCAATTTTCTTGTTAGACCATATATATGGTGTAAGAAATTCTTACATTACAGAAGCTTTTCAAGTATTTAAATTAGTATAGTCATTAATATTTGAACATAATTAATAATTCTGTAACTGGTGTTATTCTTACGCAATGTTATTTATTCTTACGCTATTGAGTAATAAGAGGACATGTTAGAAATATTTAAGGGCATCAATGTATTCATTTCAGCTTAATCGGATAATTAACCTTTAACTGAGCGCATGGGCTCTATTTGTTCCCGAGTGGTATAAAATGAATTAGTCCCAGACTTACACAGATTGAAGATTTATAACAAATCTTAGTAGAAATGAGCATCAACAGTCGCATCTTGTTGCATTTCGATGACCGTTCAGGTAACGGAGTTTATTGAATAAAAGCGTACAAGGAGTATTTGCGGTTTCTCTGCGAGGTTCTCAGACACGCGCATGTACAGACTTAGTTTCAACGAATACGGTATTCGCTGCAAGAATCTGAAAATCTTGGGACCGAAATTCCACGTTCGTATATTTATCACGCACCTCAAATGACCTACCACGCTTCCGTTATTTTAATTGACTGGATCGTAATCGAAGATAAAGGCAACTAGTGGTCGAACGTGGTGATCGTAGATTAGATAAAAAACAGAGAAGTCGCAACCGTTTTTAGCACACAATACATTAGAAAGTTTCGAGCTCCAAAAATGTGGTAGGAGCGTTTCCTTCGTCTCGCATTCGTTGAAATCGCGAACTAGTTCTCGAGCGAACGATTGAGGTCTGTCAACGAGGATTATATTTCGGGATACGCAGTTCCCACGAGGTCGTTGCCCCTGTACCTAAACTTGTGCGTGACGATGTTGAACTTTGTACCACCGAGGGACACCGGGCAATTGCCGTCTGGACGCGCGTAAAAGCAGACCGTGTATAGTGCCATCTCCAACTCCGGCGAAGTGCCAACGAACAAGGTGGTCACGGGTTTGTCGTGGCCGCTGTATTTCGTTCTTATCTTCAGGATGTAGCCTTTCTGTAAAATGGAAGCATCGTTTGTCGTTAGCTACTCGAGACTCCACCTCGCGAATTTTGTTAAATGCGAAAAGAGGGATTGTCAATTTTGTCTTTAATTATTTCGCATAGCAAAGTTGTCGAAGGTATGCGGTAGCCATTTGAGATTCCAGTGTGCAGTGGTGCGAAGTTATAAATCTAGAAATAAATTTCGACATTTCCCTTTTTCCCCATGTAGGTAGTAGGGATGACATGATTCGGTAAAGGAAGAACGAGGATCAAAGAGGAATAATGAACAGTCATTGGCAATTAGGATGACTGCGAGCAAATTCACTCTAGATTCTTCAATTTGTCAAATTTTTCAACAACTTTGAATTTCATCTACTCGATCTTACTGTAAATGCAAAAGGTTCGGAGTCTAGTGATAAATCACGGTTAATGATTTTGCACGCCGTCATTAGAGCAGGTTGCGTTCGAACAGTCTCGAGTGACTTGAGTCAACTCACATCGGCTAGGTCAACTTTCTTCAAGTACCCGTTGTAATCGACCTTCCCGCTGGCCTCTTCTTTGCTATAGTAGATCCAATTGTGCAAACCGACCACTTCGATGCCAGTCTGGCCGTTCTTTAGCTCCGCCATGAACACGTGCTCGAATCCCGAGCTGCCGATCTTGCCTTGTCCTCGGGAGAACAGGTTGAACCATATCTTCCTCAAGGTGTCCTTGTACTCGTAGTAATCTTTCTTGATTTGCCCTTTGTCCGCAAGGAATCTCATCGCGGCGGACATAACGTTCGTGCTGAGCATCGTGTCTACCAGGAGACTCTCCTCTTGCCTCTGCAACGGACTTATATGCTCGTTCACGTTCGTGTCCGGTTGGTAATTATCGTAGATCGTTATTATTTTCTGGATCGTGGGACCTTGGTAGGCTTCCGAGTTCACCGAGAATAACCTGGAATAACGAGATCGCTTATTTGCCTTATTTTCAGTAGCTACTTGAGGACACTTCGCTCCACTGATCCGATGTCGCTGTTTGTCAGTCGCGTCGCAACCCGGCAAGAAAAATACAGTATTCTCGCGATAACGATTTTAAGAAAATTATAAAATTTCCATCGACATGGTCTATCTGTGAAGACACGCGTTGTCCTTCTGTACGTTCGACTCGGCCTTGGAAAAAACTCACGGTTGAGGCGCGTCGTCCGTGGTACTGCTGCTGGACGTCTGCTTCTGAACGTTCAGAGTTATGTGTTTGTTCGCGTTGTTGTTGTCCTTGATGAACAGAGCTTCGGAAAGCTTCTCCAGGTCCTCGTCCGTGATAGTGTTACCCTTGCTGTAGGTAGGGTTGCTCGAATAAGTTGTAGGAGTGCCGGCCTTGCTTCCTAGGCCACCGGCTGCAATCGCGCCACCTGCTAACGCACCACCTGCGAGCGCACCACCTGCGATAGCGCCACCAGAGGGCCTGGTTTGTCCGGGTTGATTGGGCGTTTGCGGTCTAGGCTGAGCTTGTCCTATTAACGAATCGCTTGATTAAATGTCAACAAATATTAACAGGTTGTTGCGTATGAAATGACCCATTTTAGGAAACAACTCTTATAAAACGTTTCGATCAACAAATGCTGTTACAGTCCATTTGTTTATTATATAAAACTTTCAGGTACAAAGATAATCCTTAACACTAAACGTACCACAACGGATCAAATCACCGGTTCTAGATTTTTTATTTACCTGGTTGATTCGGATAAGTGGGTTGCCTCGAGGAAGGAGACGGGGAATTTGGCTTGCTACCACCACCGGCTATGTCCGCCCAAGTTTTTCCAGACGTTCCGGGACTTCCAGGCCTGGAGGATGGCGGTGGAGTGGTGCTGCTAGGCTTCAGACTTCCCACGTGCAACGTCGACACCTGATTGCCTCCGGATCCGGATTGGTTTGGTGTTGGTTGCGGCTGCGGCTGCGGCTTCGGCTGTGGCTGTGGCTGTGGCTGTGGCTGTGGCTGTCCTGGTAACGCGGCTGGTCTCCCAACTGGCGATCCTTCAACGTCGGATATAACGAGTTACGGTTTACCATCTCGATGGGGTTAAGAACAATCTCGCCTACCTGGTTGGGAGGACGATGGACTCCCAGGAACGGAGGAGGGTCTAGAACCTGGAACAAGATATAGAATCTTATTTCTAGGGGTGTACGAGAACCCGAATATCGGGTCGGATCGGGAACACGAAATTGTTTCGAGATCGAGACGAGTACCCGAAAATTTTTAACCGACTTCGAAAAAGGAGGTTACTCAATTCGACCTGTATGTGCCTTTTTCGCAATCGGTACGAAACCTTATTTCTATAATCGTTTATTTGAAAAATCAAGAAAGAAGTGGATAAAACCTGGTGATTGCGGCCCAGGTTGCTGAGGCTGAGTTCGTGGCGCGGGAGTGACTAGTGCAGCACCTGAAACAACGGTATTTTCGAATAATAAAAATCTGGACAACGTTGCATAATGCTTGGATCGTATCGAGTGATGTACCTCCAGAAGTGAGCGCTGGTCCTTGGTTGGGCGTCTTCGGCGGTTGTTTTCCGGGTTCTCCGACACCGGCTAGGTCCGCGGCCCATTCCCTGTAGCCTTGACCGGAATTTCCGCCGGTTCCGGGTCTAGCAGGCCTAGGCCCGCCGATGTCGAGGCCAACTTCCGTTCCCGGGCTCGGTTTGCCGGGTCTCGCGTTGTTTCTGATATTCTGTCCATTCGAATTGACGCCGATAGCTAAACCAGGGTCTCCGGCGCCTATCACGACTGAGCCGACGTTATTCGGAACGCTCGACGGTTTTCCGTCTGGTTTGCCGGCTGGTTTGCTGGTTGTTGGCTTCACGGTGGTGCTAGAGGGTGTCTCGGTGGTGGTGGTCGTCGTCTTGTCCTTGTCCTTCTTCCAGAACTTCCATCCTGCTTCGACATCAGCTAGAAAAAAAGTCGACGTGGTCCGTATCGGAGGTGCAGAGAATGGGCTGTTGCGAATCGGTTATGCAGGGTGGGGCGCTACATTTTACTATCTAGATTTACGTGAATCAGATGAAGTTGAATGGTTTTGAGACGGGCACATTCCGATGGTACATTCCTTTTTGTAGTTGGACGCGTAAAGGACATATGAAGGTCAACTTCATTTTTTTTATGGAACGAGGTAGTTTTTGATACATCAGTCGATGCAGCTGGACATTCGTTATAAAAATGTACTAACCTATGAATGTCGAAAAGTTAGTAGTTCGGGAGTTATTTATTTGATGTCGTTATTTTCGTAAGGCAACATGCACAGCTCGGTAGGTTTAGCGTTAATACGAGGGTTCGGAGGGTTCCGAGACTATCTCTTTTCCGATCGGCGTCATTGAACAATGTTCGCGAGCTCGCGATCTTAAATTCAAATTACGTTGATGGCAGCGATAGCGGCCATGATGGTAGAGATCTTCCCACGGGCACTTCGGCCGTGGAAATTTACATTGGAAACACTCGTCTCCTCGATCCTTCCGAGCATTTGGTAATCGAGCCGAACGATAAACTGCCTGACTCTTGCTCAGTGAATGGGCGAAACAAAAAATATTGCACCGACCGCATCGTGTTGCGCTAAGTTTCTCTTTGCTGCGTATCGGAAACTTCTAGCTATTCGAAGAACTATCTCTCTCTCTCTCTCTCCCTCTTTCTAGTTTGCGATCGTATCGGTGGAACGTTGTGTAGTTGCGCTCAGCATGAACTCGCGATAACCTTGATAATCAGCGGAAAAACAGGAGCGATCGGAGAGAAATATGTTAGAATCGCTTACGAACATTCTGGAGCAGATAACGCGCGTCCAAACATTTTTTTATACCGTTCGTATTTTACGTAACATCGCGTCGAATGCTATGATAAATTCGCGAAGGAAGGATCATCGACGGTGGGCAAACTGGTCGATCGGTAATCTTCCTTTCACTTCGACGGTTTTCCTGTTGCAAACGTACCGTCGCGAACGAGACCGACGCGGGCAACGTAGAACGTATACGAATAGAAAAATGAAAGTTAATTGGACGAGGATTCAGTGTACAGCGCACGGATAAACAGAACGCGTCATCGGTTGTCTCGGGTTAACCTGCTCAAGGACAAATGGACTGACACGCGGTCGGAGGTAACGAAAACTTTATTTTGCTTCGCACGTTCGGGTCTTAGGTTCCACACGATCCAAATGAGCGTTTGAACGCGTCGCGAGACAAACCAATTTCAAAATTGGAGGAACAGTCGAAATGTTCGAGTTTGTTTACGCGCCGATCGACCTTCGATGGAACGTAGATATCCTTGAAGAGGTTAACGGGTTGATCCGGTGGCGTCGACTTACCAACGATGAGTGAGAGCGCGAGCAACGCGAGGAACACGGTCGCGCCTTTGATTCTCATGATCGGCGATGCTGTCAGCCGAGATGCAAGATTTTCGTTCGATGCTTATCGATCTCGCGTCTATGCTCTGTAGCTGTAGAAGAGGATAGAGGAACGCGTTGACGCGACGCGCGACGCAGGCGTTTTAAGACAGACTGAAGACTCGGCCGGCTCTCGATTCGATTCGATCCGATTCCGTTCCGTTCCGTTCCGTTCGCCCCCGCCGCGTCGGTCGTACTTTCCTCCTGCCTCCTTGTTTCTCATTGGCAAACGGGCTCGCGACCCTGGTCCGACTATAAGGTCTTTGCACGGTCACGAGACGCAGCGTCCAAGATCTTTTCGAAAGGATGATGTCAGCCGTCGCGGCGCGGGAGGCAATCTTGCATTCAAACGAGTTGGGTCACGTCCGACGTGCTCGCTCGTAAGATTCGGTTAATTCCATCCTCTCGGCGCTCGTGTATTCCGGTTCGTATCTAGATATCTACGAGAAAGATGGCTAAAGATCATCGAACAAAATGGAAAAGTTTCCATTGCTTAAAGTTCATTGCTCGAATCGAAAGATTGGCTTTCGCTTCACCTTAAAATACCAAAATTACTGTCTTGCCAATACAATATTTGGATCGACGAGATCACGAGCAGGTCAAATAGATTCTCGAAGGTAGCCACATTGAAATTTTAACTACAGCTTGGCGTAGTTGGGGAACGATTAACGCAGCGTTCGAACGTCGGTTCCTCGAACCGAAACGTTTGTATCGCAAGTTGCGCAACTTCGATAAGTACGGCGCAAATGACTCGGGGCTTCGTGCATTGTATCGCCGATTGGTAATTAGCAGAACGGTTTCTTTATTAGAGAATAATCGACGCGCGATGTCCTTACATTTTTGCAATGCTTATATATACATACAATATTTACACGTGACAGCGTTGCACGACGATCGGGAAAGTTTAAGAGCTCGTTGCTCGGTTTCAACTTCCGATTAGGGGGAAATAGATTGCTATCCATAGGAGGAACAAGACCATCAGAAGCAGCATCAGTCTCGACCGGAAAGAGTCCCAACCGATCAGTATGTACTTCGGCCTTTGATGTTCGTTCCGCGGATCGGACTGAAACGAAGATTCGACCAAGTTTAGAAAAGTTTCGGATCAAAGTTTCCTATCCCGGTTTCTCTCGACAACGACTCGAAGCAAACGCGATCGGTCCCCTGATATCGAAGCGATTAGAAATCGAATTACATCGTCGTCGTTGTCATCGTCGTCGTAGACTTGTTCGTTTGCCCGCAGGCTCTGCGTGCTCAGGTTTTTCCGCATCTGCGTGGACTTGTCCCGAGTAGTGTTCCGGCTGCTCCGATTCGACTTGTTCTTGCTCGATTGGATCCTCGAGGGTCCCGGTGCGTCGAACGCGGCCAATCCTATCGCCACGGTCGCCGAGGCTTTGGCTAGCGCTTTGCCCTTCGCATCCTCGACGGCTCCTTTGCGAGTCGGTCCGCTTATCACTGCGTTCTCTGTCGCAGCATCGTCCCCTGTTTCCGCCGATTGCGTGTACAAATTCAATTTACTTTACACTTTACGGTCGAGAACGTATTATCTACGGTTCGACGATCGTTCTTCTCAAGGAAGAAAATGTCGTGTCTGGGGTATTTGACCCGAAAACTCGGAAAGAAGTAACCGACTTAACGTCGACTATGACATTATAAAAAACAATACCGAAGCCTTATTCTTCAGACGTTCAACTACGTGAAACAGCAAAAATTGTACGACATTTCGGGCCAAATACCCCACTGTGCGTCGTTTGCGTTAAGATTCCGATCTTACCTTCCCCGGGAAGAACAAGAGTCATTGAACGTTTGCGACGTGTTGTCATGCGCGTATATGTTGAATCGATTGGATCAGTCATCTGAACGGCGGTAATTTGTGTACCGTTCAAGAGTGCCGCGGTAAGATAACCTCCGATGGATAGCATAAAACCGGCAGAAAATGTCTCGAGATCTGTCGAAATTATCTGTCCATCAACGGAAGAGTTTAGCGTGATCACGAACAACGTCAAGTGTGCGAAATGTGGTCTTGTATTTGAAAACCAGCCAGGATATCGATTGCACGAACTTAAGGTGCAGCAGGGTAAAAATGTGTTTACCTTTCCCGGGCTCGTTCCGTTCAGGATCGCGTACTCGAGACAAAAAGCTCTGCAAGTACCGCGAAAGCTTCTCCCTTTCCTGCTTCAGATTGCCGACTCGGTGTTTCCTTCGAAGCATCTACCGCGAGACCCGGCTTCCGCGTGATCTTCCGCTTCGTTCAAAGATCGTCGTATCGGAGATATCCTTCGCACTGGGAGAGATGCTTGAATCGGATAAGCGCTCAATTCATTTTGATCGAGCTTCATCGAAACTCGAATTCCCCTCACCTTTTCTTGGTTATACCGAGAGATCGCGCATCGCTCGCAACTTCCTCGGCATCGCACGAAACGTCTCGTTTTATAGTTTTATAGAGCAAAGCCCCGTTTCCGAGTGAACCACGGGCAAACGCGCTGTCTCGTTCGAAGAAATTAAATCATCCATCAAACTTTCACGGATCCAAAGGAAACGCGGCTCGTCTCGTTCTCAGAACGTCATATATTCGTGGTTAACGTAACTTCAAGGCTCTCCGATGCAAATTAGCTGGTCGATCGTCGTTCGATCGACGCGCTCGTTTCATCGAGGGATCGATTCCGTCGTAAAAGAAACATTCGAAGAACCTTCGTAAAGTTGGTTTCGGGTCTGGGAATCATCGTTTAAAATCACGTTTCTCCAGACTCTTGCTATTTATTCGAGTATTAACAAACAATGGATAAAAAACGTTCTACCGATTACAAAATTAGCAACGCTACTCGGATGTTCGAATGCAGTGACGTGATGCGTACGCGAAGCTGTTTCCTCGGAATCGTCCGTTGAAACAAAAAACCTTTTCTTATTTTTTCACGCGTAACCAGAAAAACAATTTGTAGTCGATGGCTCGCGATTTTTCTGCGGAATTTCGTCACCGACTCGCGACCGCCAGATGCCGGATGATTCGGCATATCTTTCCGCTCGTGCGGGCGTGCAAATAGTCGTGACGAAACGTTCCTAGCGTTTCGTCATTTTTGCGACCGCTATGGAAATCTGTTGTGCGAGCATTATTGGAAGCGCGCTTTCAATAGCAAACCAGAAGGAAGCGTAAACCGTGTAGGGCGGATCGAAACGTTGCTGGACGATTTTCTAGTACGTTCTTAGACAGTCCCGCTTAACAACGCTGTCTATCGGTGCTCGACTATTTGCCAAGATAACAAAATGCTTCGACAGTTCATTTCCTGCGTAGATCAATGACGCATGCACCACGTAGACTCTGGATTGCAAATTGTAGTCCCGGATTGGCTTTGAACTCTCCATACACGGTGGGTCGCAATCGTGAAATCACTGAATTTCGGAATACTGACACTGACACCTCGCAATTAGTAATTTTGCGGAGAGTTCGGCGAAGCTGTCCGAATTGGTCCGAAACTTCGTGGCGCGTCCAGTTCACAGAATTCGATACTGCGTAAGGAACGTGTAGACGATCACCCAGAGGACGAGAGCGACGATCACCGAGATCAGGAAGACGGTCTTGAGGAAGTGCCAGGGGCTCTCCAGCCTGGACTCCGATCGACCGGACCAGCTCTTACACCCTCTGTTCCTGCAAGGGATGCTGCCCGGTTGCACCTGTTGCGCGTGCTGGAACGACGCCAATTTCCCCGTGGAGGTGGCGACATTGTTGGTGGGCAGCGTGGTTTTCACCTCGGCCAGCTCGGTCTCCTCCACTCCTCTCTTCTCCGTTTTGGTCAGCTCGAACCGCGACACGCTCTCCATCTGCAAAACGTTGCAAGTATCGTCGATTTTGCGGTATAATTGACGCGTATCGGGGACGGGACCATGCACGACCCTTATCGTTTTACGAACGACGCGCCGACAGAGACCTCTGCTATTCACGCTCGAATAATTACGAGAAGTCAAAACAGAGATAAGGACTTGTTTGTATGGCAGAGGTCCACTGTCGTTTCCTCGAGAACACAATTTTTTCGTTGACGCGGCGAAGAAGCAGCCGATTCCTTACCAACGTTCCGACGCACGACGAAGGAGAGAATCAACGTTGGCGAACCAACACCGATAAAACGCCGCGAGGAACGTTCATTTGGTAGTCTAATAACCGAAAAAGTTGGCGCAACGAGTGATCAGGTGTTTTCAACAAAGCGAAAACAGACGGTAACCAGCTAGGATGTATATTTGTTCCGCGTGGTTTGCCCGCGATGGCCAACCCGCGGCTTCTGGTCGAGTGAAGCCACAACTTCCTCCTTAACCTCGCAATCTTATCTACGCGATAAAACGAAAGGAAAAAAGATCGCCCCGTCGTTGCACGACTTCTGAAGAAATTTCTATCGCGACCACCGATGCAGCGTGGATTACGAGCTCTTCGCCGTAGGAGTGTCTCGGATTGCACTGGGAGCAAAGTTTCGGGGCTAACGAAGTCAGAGATAGGAAAGGTCTTGCGACAGAATGCTATCCGCTTCGCTTTCTCCGCGTAGAACGTTCCTTCTTTGCCCTGGACTCTAGACTCCGAGCCAGTGCAATGCCCCATAGAACGTATCATACCGGTTTTCGTCTTGCTAGCTTCGATGCGTTTAGAATTGTTCCCGCGACGATCTTACACTATCGATGACCTTCAACAGACCTTGAAAACGACAATAATTAAAACATTCTTTTCTATCAACCGCGTTTATTTTTAATCACAGCCTACCATACTCGGGGCAACCTGGCAATCAGTTTTTCGAACGTTTCGAATAAATCTGTTCAGTAGATGTTGCCAAAGATGTCCCATTAGAAAATTGCATTCCAAGTATTGTCTTACACTATGCGTATAAACTGCACAAGAGAAATGTTATTCAACTAGTTAATATTTGATATAACAACGATGAACAATTTTTCCAATAACTGTAATAATGCGTCAAAGTCAGAACACGTTGAAACGAACGAGGCGAGCGGTATGCGTCGCGCGAAATTGAAATTCGCATCCGGTAGGCTAAAGCGCAAGACGCAAGTGAAAGGAACGCATTGAATGGTGTATTTTGCGTGCCAGTCTGGGATCAGACTCTTGGGAGGAAAATAGTCTTGTTCAGGCCCTGGCATGGTCCCGTAAACCAAACTCATCATGCTGGTGACCTGGTTCGGATTCGGATAGTCCCATATGAAGTCGAACGAAGCCATTATCACCATCTGCGGACCATATCGGACGGTATTGGCGAAGCAGCCTGTTCACCGTATCTGCAATTCGCTGTTTCCAAAGAACTTTTGATACAAGTTTCATCCGAAACCCTCGACGATCGCGTTCATCGACTGTTCCACCAGCGCGTGTCTCGCAAACGGTGAATTTTTCCGCGGAGGAGACGTTTAAACTATTTCTATCGATCGTGGTCTTTTAGAATACTCGACCACGATAAAACTTTCTCCTTATTCGTTTCGCCCGTTTACTTGTCGTTTACGAAATAACCGGATACTTTGCGTACACCTTGTCACCGCGAACGATTTAAAGTACAGAAATCCTGTCCATCGTTTAATATTCGGCGTTGCATCCTCGAGTATACGTGGTTCTCAGGAGGTTGCAGGAATCTCCCGAATCTCGATTTAGAAGAAGCAAATCCGACCGATGCGACGCGACATATCGGAGCTGGCAGCGCGCGATCCGGCGGATCTGGCACAAGAGATCGCGTCGGAAATTGACCGGGTCAACGATTCGTGAACCCTCCGTCCGATTTGATCACGAGGGTCGACCGACCCTGCTCCGACGTCTACTTATGTGTAATTTCCGCGTGGTACGACTAAGGGGACCCACGGGAGCTTCGTTTGAAAAAGCACTGGTCGTAAACAGACTAGGGAAGCGTACTTGTTTCTGGAGCGACGGTTCTTCTCGTTGCGCATAGTTTTCTTCGCGGTTAAATTTGCTCGAGGTGTTGTCCTTTTCCGATCTTGGAATTCCGGCGAGTCCGGTATTCGTGAACCAACTATGATTGGTTTATCGCGGGAGCATCGAGGCCCGAAAGCGAACGTTTAAACGTCCAGTCATCTACTCGTGAAGTGGTCGCGCTCGGTCGATCCGTTCATCGCCGTCGCTCGATTGCTTCCGGTTCTGATACAGCAAAGATCGTTCCTTGACACTACGAATTGCGAGGTGAAAACGATCCACAGAGAGCCTACATCACGGGAAGGTGGTAGTTTACTGGAACGCGATGCCGTATGGACTGACCGGCTGACCGATTACGGCTTTAGTTACGGCGCGGCTCGCAACGGATGATAGGCGACCAACGACGAGCGATCAACGACGAATGACGAACGACAAACGACGGAACGCAGCCCTGATTCGTTGGCCAACGTCAACCAAGGCCCATTATCTCGGACCTTATCAACCTCGGCACCTGATCTTCCGTTATCTCAGTTTCTTCTTCGAGTGATGCCGCCGATCAATCGCGAGCATTACAACCCTTGAGTCGAGACGTTCGCGCGTGAACGCAAACAGATGCAATTACCGAAGAAGCAAAGCAAATCGGGAAATACATCTGTGGTTGTAAAGAAGAACACCGCGGGTCCTTTCACTTTCGAGATATCGCCGTTTTAGGTATTGCACCGTATGAATTGAACATAGGACGACGAAAATTGCATTATTTTTTCGAGCCTTTCGAATTTCCGTTCACGACTTTTTTTCCTGGTAAACATGTAAATCCTATGCTCTGAAGCTCAATCAACTCGAATTTTTTGTAGTTACGACACGTGGCGTTTTTCCTTACAGCCACACATAGAATTATTGGACGAGCGGATGCGCCGGCGCAACAGGTTTCAAGGATGCGACCGACTCTCCGGAAGGATCGTAGATAAGAGTACCTTGCGCAATCCGCCGAGGCTTATGTTTCGCGTCGCTCCAAAGGTGTCCGTTCGTGCTGGAAAATCCTACCCAAGATAGACCCCGAGACGAAAGAAAGAATCTCTACGATTCGATCGCACGGATCGAAATTTAACCCCATGAGCCGTGGGGTTGCGGGACCGCGAGCAACAACCACGCGAATCGGCTGAAGTCGGTCGTCGAATGATCGAGTTCGCAGATTCCGATCGATTTTTATTACCGTTTCTGTTTTCTCGGGGATTGTAGATCGCAGCGCTAGGAATCTGCGAGACCGAACAGCAACCGTATCTAGGTGCAGGAGCGAAAGTATCAACGGATTCTCGTCGGACACGTCGAGGAATGAAAGTTGTTGCCTTATCGGAGACCGTCAAGGCTACCCGATACGGATGCCGATGGTTATGCACTGTGCGTCCGCAAAAAGTAACTGCGGGAGACAATACGTTCGAAACGTGACGGAGGCGTACGCGTAATTCGTAATTCGTTTCTCCCGGAGGAACGGAGGGAACGAGCGCTCATTATCCGTCGTTATCTACGATCATCCGAGACGCGCGAGGTCAAGCCAACGCGATGCTAAGAAGCGCGTCGACCGAAACGCGACAGTTTCAAAACATTCACCATATTTCGCAACGCATAATGTACCATATAGATGCGTGGCCGTTCAAGTGCAGAACTCGTTACGACGAACGACTCGCCGAACGAGTCTTCGTGCTGAAAATTACCTGCTGTGGGTGCCACGTGTGCTGGAAAAAATTCTTGAAACACCTCATGATGGAGGGACCGCTTTCTTCAACTTCGATGCTCACCGCATAATGGTCGAGGTAATTTCTTCTCAAATTGATTTTTCGGGACTGATCTCGATCTCCGAGCCGAGAGAAATAAAGACAGAGAGAGAGCGAGAGAGAACTAAAGAGTTCGGATTACCGCGCCCGTTTCATCGTAGTTCTCGTTGAAGATTCTCTCTCGCTGACGCGGATGTCTTTTGCCAGGATGCTGGCACGCGAAACCGCGATAAAATCGATTCGATTGATCACGACTTGACGAAGTCGGAGATATGAACACCTTGTCGATTGGGTCTACGTTGACGAACATCGACAGAGCCGCGCGCAGTTGCAGGTTGCGTCGATGCCCGAATCGCGAATCGCCAGCGAAAGTTCTGAAGCGTACGCAACGGTGCACGCTCGACAACTAATCAAGTTCGAAGTCCGATCGCGGCGGGACTCAAGACTGTCCCGTCTCCGATCTCCGTGAACGTTACCTGCTCGTACCTGTACTCTGTAAGTGCCTGTACCTGTCCGCGTCACGCTTGGCGTTCGTTCGCGTAAAGCCGTAAACAAATTAACAAGTTGATGCCGACGCGTCGTCGCATCGTCTCTTCCGAATTATCAAAAATTATTTCGATTCGTATACGTTGAAAAATAGACCGTTGCCTTTCCAAGCAGGAAAATTACACAAATGTATTTACACGTACAATACCTGTTTTCGCAATGAAATTGCAATTGGCGGACAATTCGTAAAAAATAGATACCTGCTTTGAACACGGTCTCCTAATTACAGATTATTTAACTTAAGCGCCACCCTAGTGATGCATTCACCGGGAAAGTTCAAATACGCGGTCGATCGGGGACCTATAGTCTTCGAGACTTATGCTGTTCACTCTCGGGAGTCCGCATACGCAGAGATCGAGATCCGGTCGCTTGACATTTGCGAATACGGTAACCGCATTCGACGCGGAGAGCTGTAAAATAATGGCGTATCGGAATGTCAAAATTGTTGCGGTGATGAATGGCCACGGCAAACCATGGATACGCGCTATGATCGAACAGACTTTATTGTAACAAAGATTTGTGCATAAACCTTTCTTTAACTTTTAATTACCCGCATGTAGTACTTACAATCTCAAAACTTTAACTCGAATACTTTAAACATAAATAAAGGTGTCGACTATACTAGCAAATATCTATTGTGCATCAGAGTAGTTATTTGTAATCAGTTATTAAATATTCGTTTGAAATCGTGTCGCTAGAAATTAAATAAATTCTCGTTCCATAAATAAACCGTTATTTCCTGATTTCGAAATTCGAGAACGTAGATTTCGCTATCTCCTGCTCGTTTCGGAATTCCGCTTTGTCTATGGCCGACTCAGGACTTCCGGTATAGCGAAGCCAATGTTTCCTGAAAAAGAAGCGCGTGGGGATTTTAAATGTTTCGTGCGCTACATTACCGATACCCAATTACGGAACTACTTACATTTCGTCGATTTTTTCCTTTTGTCCTTCGAGACGACCCACCACGGTTCCCTGACTCGTGTTCATACACCATCCTTTCAAACCCAACTCTTTGCCGCGTTTTTGGGTATACTAAACTCGTTGCCAAATAATATATCATTTGAACATATTTAAACGATTTAAAGAACTATTCGATTAAATTTCTAATTGACTTCGATCGCGATATCAAACTACAAAACTAACTCAATCGTATCGTAAAATTACATAGCGGACGAGATACAAGAATAAACTTGTATAATATAAAGAATACTTGTATAATATAAATAATATAAAGAATGAATTCAAACGCGATCGGAATATAGAGTTCTATGTCTCATCTAAATATATTGCCAAATGTGTATATAGACATCAAATGTCCTCGTTGTAATTTGTGCTCTAACGAAGATATTTATTACATAATTTCTCATGAAACCATCTTTATAATTTCAATAATTGTCAAATAAAAAATCTAGAACCGGTCATTCGATCGGTCGTGGTAGATTTACCGTTAATTGAGAATCACTGATATTTAGTGATACTTCATCGGTATTTTAGATAGTGTAACGCGATTGGTCTACTCTACTCTACTGCCATTGCTATACCTCGTTCATGCTGAGTCTGTTCTTATATCTCGTCGATGCATAGTTATCGAAGTATCGACCACTACATAGTTTCGTCGACGTTCGTCAGATGTCGCTTCTATTCCGAGTAAACCTCTCGTTTGGAACTGGTATTCTGCGTAGAATTATTTATCTACTCGTCGCTTGACAATACACGTTACTCACCTTCCTAAAGAAGACACCTACGAGGGAAACAAACCACGCTATTAGAATCGTTCGTGTACGCGGTGCAACAAACTGGTCTCGCTTATGTACCTTGCACTCTTCCGAACACTTCGAAGTCGACACCGATCAATTCCGACATTTTCCAATCCGTATAATCACAGTATCAACACCGATGTTGGGACCACCAGGAGGCGAAGAGCAATTTTCTAATCACTGTAACGCTGGAATATCAACGGGAAAAAACGAACCTGCGTCGTTGATGTGTGAAACAAAAGTCAACTAGATGTCGCCATGCGAGATTATATCAACTGTTCCGGTTAGTTAAATACCGGTATCCTTGGAAACTATTTTCGGTACGTTTCAAAGAGAATTACACTCGATTTAAGTTCGTCGCAGGCTCGACGCGAGCCGTGTAAATACGTGTTCGCGTCCGCGTTGGTATCGCTTCGAACCTGTCTACGAAAAAAGAAATCGTTTTCACGGGTGCAAAAATGTACGGTTAAACAACGAGGCTCGCACGAGTGACCCAATTTCGTGCATTCCTTGCAATTCGCTCGCTGTACCGATGCTCCGTAGAACACGATACTCGTATCGTGACCACCTGTTCGTTTTCGGTAAATCCGTATCCCCTGATAATTTCAATCCTAACGATCGAATCGGGTAAACCGTATAAAAATGGGAACGCTCGCAACAATCTTCGAGAAAAGAAGACACGTATGGCGCAGAGTTCGCGGCGCGTCGTGCGACGCACCGTTTTAAAAGTAAATCATCCTGTGTCTAACAAACAAGGTGCTAATGCGTCGACCTACTGCTTGGCGATTAATCGTATCGGTAATTACATGCTGCATAGTCACGGAGGGAATCGCTGAACAATTACTCTGAATTTGAAAATCAAATTCCGTCGACACACGCGTCTGGTCTCTCTAATCGCGGTTACGTGTCGGTGCGGGGATTTGCGGTCGCGCGGGCGCGGGAGCGCGCAGGTATTGGTCGATGTTCGGAAGCGCGCGCACGAGAGTGCCAGCAAAAAAAGTCGCGAAGTACAGACGCGTATAAGTCGTCCCCACCGTGGCCACCACGGCCAGTCAGTCCCAAGCTACGGCAAATACGCGTACTAGGTGGTGTTCGTGCGCTCGACTCGCTGGTTACACGCGAGATTTTCAGCTCGCGGTATAAACAATCGCTCCGACGTCCGTGGTGGATCGAACGGGAAACGATTACGGTGGTGATCCCTGTGTCGGTTACAGCTGATGCGTCGATCGTTTCGCGGGTATCGCTATGCTGGACGATCGCGTTCGATCGGACAGCGGCACCGTCGAGAGAGATACGCTCGCGACGTTTGATCGATGACCGAATCGTTCGACGAGAAGAGAGAAACGTCCCTCCGCGAGTTGCAGTGTACGCGAACGGTTGAGGCGGAAGAAAAGCCAACGCCAACGCACACGGTTGTCGGTCGATGAGGTTAGGGTGGCGTACTGTTCGCTCGACGAAAATACGGATACGCGATGCGGCTCTGACAGTCGTGACCGTCGCATCGTTGACAGCGCGTCCACAGACGGAACGGTGTGTGCAGTGGTCGAGGGTGACACGGCCGGCGGCCGCGGCTCTTTGACAGCGCACCGTTACAAGTGAGGTTAAAACCACCACCGCGGCAGCTGGTGCATACTTGTGTGCGTGCCTCGCGCGCGTGCGCGTACGTGTACGTGTACGCGGCGGTGTAAATACGTGGACGTGGACGTGCGGTGCACGGAGAGGACAACACACGGCTCGAATACGATGACGGCGATGTTAGTGTCCGTGGCGGAGCTGTCGAACATTTTCTTCGTTCTCGCGGTGTCGATATGCTTCTGCGGAGTTTTCTTATTCATCATCAGGTACTGGTTTCCTGTCACCTATACGACGCGATTTTTACACAGTAATCGTCTGATCCGTATCGCGGATCTTTATGTAAATTCGCAGTTTTATCAATCTGCTTGTAAAAACGTTGTCTCGATGGTATATACGCTATGTAGGTTGTTATCGAAAGCAACGACTTTAACGGGTTCCGGGCGAGTCGGAAAATGTCGTCCTCGTTAAGTCTTTGCGATCGTTTGCTCGCCCGTGTCCGCCATAATTGGATTAAATAATTGACGAAGATTTGCGTCGATGCGGAAACGATTAATTCATATAGAAGAAATCGAGAAAAGAAAACTGGATCTGTCGGAATAGGTTAACCTTTAAACGATCTAATTTACATAGCTCGATGTATTTTGTTTTAAAGGGATCCAGAGACTTTGTTGACGCGAAAGGAATGGTAAAAGCCACGAGATCCGGCGGTTTGCGTTTTCGTTTTCGTTCTAGTTTCGGCGCGTTACTTTCTGGGAACAAGCGATAAAACCCGACCGGTTTACTTTAGCAATAGTCGGTGACCCAGTGGCTATGACCACAACTGCGTGGTAGCACGGTATTCGCGATCGCGAATCCTCTTTCCCGTTTCTTATTCGATTTGTTGTTATTGCGATCGTCACGAAGGCGCATACGTGCACACAGTTTTTCTGTATCAATTGATTTTCCTGCTGGCGAGAAAGAGTAATGTCATCCATGCGTACGTACGCTGTTGTCGTCTTCACGAGCAGACTCTCAAAGGTCGACGACATTCGGTTAGAAAATGACTCCGCACACAGTACCGACGAAATCGTCGGTTACTAATTTTTGCAAACACGCTGGTCATGTGAAGCAATGAATAGTTTAGTTAACGGTGATACCAGATAATGATGATTATCGATGATAATTATCGATACGATGATAATAGATCGTTCCTTCCGACTAATAAATAATATGTCTTATAAATGGTTCGTTGTTCGAGACTACGACAACCATGCATCGTGGCGACGTTTGAAATTGATCGATGTACGGTTGGATGTTTCATCTCGGAAAAAGAGAAAGATAGATGAGACGTGGAAGCAGGAAGGAAAAAGACACCGATGCTGTTAGGTTATCTCTGTGCAACGGGATTAGCAACGCGATTAACAGAGTGCGATATAAGGTGAAATACCCTATGCCAAAACAATTTTTGAAGTGCAACTTCTTTTGGCGCGCTAGGCGTAAAACCGATCTGGCGATGAAACGGAAATGCGTAACGGAAGTGGCTAGATAAGTGGCTAAATAATTATTTAATCTCTTAATTGTTGATTTTACTATGAAAATTCATTTGTCCAGATTTAGGTATCGCTTTTAGACTGTCCAGACTTAGGGCACTTCACCTTACTGTACGCATAGGCTATTCGCTATAGCAACAGCAGCGCGCGATTCGGACGGCAAGGCAAGACGAACACCGAACTCGGATAGATGTCGATCGTACCGGGTCTTCGATTTTCATATTCTTAAAAACGTCGATATTTTCCCTAAATTTTCAAAGTTTGCGCTCCACGCGCAACCTGGAGGCATCATCGCGCAGCTTTGGGATTTTCATTCCGTTATTAGGACGTCATCGAACCACAACGTTTCTCGTGTGGGGCGTTTTCGATTTCGAAAGAAAATGCCTTTTCGATTCAGTCTGATGTCGATACCGGTTGCAACACCGTGGAACCATTCATCTCGTCTCGCAGCTCTATCTCGAAGTTAGTCTCGCGACGGTTTTATTGCGCCGCGGGAAATACTTCGCGAGTCAACAACAATATTTATGCGAAAGATTAGCGGCGCGTAGAGAAGCGACCGCTCGGTTTTATCCCCGTTCGTTGATTGCATAATAGCCGGCGATGCTGCAACAGGGGCCCCCGCCACGCCTGTTCAATTTTTTCTCCGCTACCTTTTGTAACCGTGTTTCCGACTACAAAATATGGGCACGATCTATCGCTTCTAGGGAAGAAGTCGGATTTTGCTCGAGGTCGTTCTGTGGATTTACAGTTTACATATTCGACGAGCGTAGATCGGACACGGCCGATAAGCCTTCCTTGTTTCTCGGACGAGGTTAAAGGAAGACCACTGTCCCTTCGGTTTGCCACGTCTGAGATCTAGACCCAGACCTTGACCTTATTTCGTCGGAGCCAGAGAGTAACGCGTTCGATACTCGGCGAGGCTGTGACCAGAGATCTTTGGAAAACGAACAGCGAGACGTTGGTTTCGGAAAACGGGAAATCAAAGGTGTCCAGTTGTTGGGAACCACGCGAGACCCAGACATCGCAGGGATACTATTGTCGTATAATTGATCGAACCTAACATTTCGATCGAGAAACATTGAATCTAGGTCGCGGAGGGATCTAGATTCGCGAACGGCCGAAGCGTAAGGCAAGGGATCGAGTCACCGTTCATGAAAGGTAGCGTTTATCTTCAAGGACCGATCGCGCGGCTTTATTTATTACACTCAAAACTAGTACTTAAACATAATTATCGATCCGTTCTAGAAGCAAAGTCTTCGTTGAGCATACGACGCGGAACGCTCTTTCTTTCTTGAATCGCGATTGCTTGGCGTGGAATCGTTACTCAAGGTCACCGGGTCCTACTCGAAGGATCGGCTTATCGCATTGCTCGGAACACGATCGCGACGGAAACTCGATTAGTGCGGTACCATTGTGCACAGCGAAATATTTTCTGAAGATCCTGGTAGTATTTATGGTTGGGATTTTGTTAGGTCTCGGTTGATCGTTGATCGTTTCGGAACCTTGCAACGAGATGCTTATCCGGAAACAATTTTTACAGACGTCGACTCGATCCTGACTCGAGCAACCAATTCTGTTGGACGTTCCGTGCGAGCTTTCTAGGACCGCGAATGCATCTACGAGCGGCGCTCGCGTTTCTTGCAGCTTGGCTCGGCGATCGTTGCTGGCCGAACGTCGCGACGCGCCTCATCGGTTTCATTGCTCTGACGTATTGCGAGTCGCGTACAAATCGATCAAGTGAAGCAACGACCGACGCTTCTGACGCGTACGCCGTCAACGTTTATTTTTGACCCCGGAATATTCCAGTAGAAGATTCGTTGGTAAAATCTGTTCGTATGTAGCGTAGATTCCAAAGAGCGCGTTGCCAACTCCGCCGTAAATGCCGTTATCGAGTTCCTTTGCGTTCACGGCAAACAGCGAACAAGCAAACTGCTGCAAGGTTCTCGAACGTTCTCGCTAAACGCTATCGCAACCAAAAATCGTTCGACCGATCTTCTCTCCGGATTCTTTTTCGACCTTGAGCCGCATAAAACGAACAGAACGATGTTGCAACGAGGACGCACCATTTTTCTGCTTCCACGATCTTTGTTCGATCGACGCGACGCGCAACGAGTCGTTCGTCGTGTAGTCCTTGAAGCGATTCGTTTTCTCTCGATGCTTCAAAAACACGTTAAACTCTACCCCGCTCATCGGTTATTCTCGTGGAGCCGGTTCAGGGTCACCAATTGCCCCGAAGAGCGTTACCTCGACTCCGTGGAAAGCCGGAGCACCCAAACCTCCCCGGTAGAATTTATGGTTGGTACATTGGTTGACGTATCCAGTAGCACAGATCGTAGTGTCTACGTTCAAGACACCTCTGTAGGGTTGTCGGTATAATACACTGTAACGATAACCGTAAATGAGAAAATCCGAAGAATACGTCGGCGGGCACAGTTGACCGTTCGTATTATGATACCATCGATTGCAAGAAATAGAAACTAAATCGAATGTCCAATTTTTTAGACTTTCTAACAATTTTGAATTTCGTCTACTCAATTCTGTTGTAAATGCATAAAGATCCGCAGTCTAATAATAACGTTGTCCCTTCGTTGGTGAAGCTCTCGACAAGCTGTTGGCAAGAAACAAGAAAGATTTGACGCGGAGAGATCTGTCGAAAAATTTTCCGTGGCCAATTCGTCGGTAATTAACGCCGCGGTGCGCAGTGGCCGAAACCTGGACAAAAATTGATTTTTAACTTTTGTTTAAGTGATCGAAATCAACAATACCCTGAAGTTTATGAAAAACAAGTAAAATGAGTTAAAAGTTATTAAGTATAAGTAGACATTTATATTTAAGTATCGTCGTTATTCGCTCATCGCTTGAATTTGATCATTTTGATTAAAAATTTGAGATCTACGTCCAAAACAACAAGATACCAATTTTCTAAAAATTTACTGCAGAATTCACGGAGTTATCGAATTTTGTCCATTTCAGCCGGATTTCGGCCACTGTGCGGCGCGGCGTCGCGCGTCAGTGTTGGCGAACGGTTCCCGGGAAGCATGAACGCGCACCGCCAATTTTCTTCGATTGAAAGAGGCCGGGAGAGGAGACTCTCGCCCCCTTCCACTTCCCCACATCCCACTTCCCATTTGCGATTCTAGAAAACAATTGACCGTATTTACTTGCTCGTTGGCCGCACGAAGATACCGAGTCTCTGCGCACGGTGTCTTCTCTGCGAGAGATATCACCGGACTTCTGTGAATTTGATGGTTCGGAGTAAGCTCGCGTTTGGGTACGAATACATTGGATCTGCGATACTAGCGAAATAGAGTATATACTTTTTAGAGATCGTGGTTTTGAACGTGTATCAATAACACAATTGTATGTACAATGCATACATCTACTTCCCGCGTGTTTAAATACGCATGAACAGACTGCGGATCTTTATGCATTTATAGCAAAATTGAGAATACGAACTGTCAAAACTGTTGAAAAACTGAAGATGCCAATATATGATTTTTCGTTCGTCAAAGTCATTGAGGGAGGCAATAACGTTAAATTTAGTTTATCTATTTCTTGCGATCGATGCAGACAATTTTTATTTTGCATAAAGGTCCGCAGCGTGTATATGAAACAGGGATCTGTAATATTTTTATAGTGGAATCTTTCGCGTTGAAGCGGCTGGTAGAACGACGCAACGTACTCGTGCCCTAACCGCACGCTCAACGAAGATTTTACTGTCAGCACATCACGGGTACACGCGTGGGTCGCATGATTCGGTTGGGAGATTGAACGGCTATTCGATAGAATTTATTCGAGAAGACGGCGATTTCGATCTGTCAGGGGAGAAACTAAACTGTTCATGCGAGAGGAATCTCTTCCGTGGTGCTGGATGTGAACGTGGTCACCGGTATCAAGGTCAACGACAGACCCGAATCGTTCGAAAACGATGAACGCGTTTAACGGAATCCCCGCTTGTACCGATATAGAGATTCTCTTACATTCGACGGGAGAAAGCCGGCTAAATGTGGACTAAAAACCATAATCGAGCGCGCAGGTCCCGTTTCGTCCTCGAAACGAGTCCACGGAGTAGTATTCGGTGTTGCGCCGACCGAGGAAGGTACAGTTATCTCTTTCCTTCGGCCAGCTCGAGTCGAGTCATCGAGTAACGTTGAATTCGAGTATCGTCAGCGCCGGGGTTTTTTATTTCATCTAATTTGGTTTGATTTAATTAAATTCGCTCTGATCGTATCGTTCTTTCGCGTTCTCTTCGCTCGATCGTAGACTTTTTTCAAACGGACACATAGTCGAGGGACATTTTCTTTTTTTCCTGGTCTCTGATCGGTGAGAGCCAACGAGAAAGTTGCAAAAATGCGGGGGAGTCGGACCGGCTTACGGTCGATGGCTGATCGCCCGTGGCCCGCGGGGTTATTGGCACATTGGAGGTCGAACGAAGCTCGCGGTCGTTCGCACCTTAGTTCGCTCGAAAAGACGAACAACGCGAACTCGGAGCCTCTGCTCCTCGATCGGCCATTTGTCCCCGCTGGGATTTTATCGGGCGCGTTCATTTCGAATGAAACGAGAATTTAAGGGTATCGGAAAATGGCGTACGAATTTTTCATCGTCGAACGACCACTTCGCCTTGCCAACGAGGAGACGCGAAGCGTTCCTTAAACGGTATTTAATGGAACATTTTCTCGATATGTGGTATACAACAGGGTTTTGCGTGAATGTTTTAATTTTGTTGCGACTCGCTCGTTCGACGCAGCGAATAACAAAATGTAAATCACCGTGCCGGTATGAGAATAAGAATATATCGGAATAAATAGATTCGGCTTATTAGCGCCGCTTATCGCACTCGGAATCTTAAAAACGAAAACGAGCGCAGCGAGCGAGACTCGGTCTCGTCGGCGTCCTTGCGAAATCCGTTTGAACAACAAGAACCGACGCGTACAGTCGAGACACCGTGTGTACAGAGAGTTTTTGAAATCGGTGATTTCTCCGCGAACTTTCGCAATTCGTACGAACCGACATAGATCCTTCTATCGAAAATGAAATCGGTGCAGACATTTCGTGAAATACTCGCAAATTTTCCGTTCCAGACAGTCCGCTCCGAATTATACGTTATGTTGTCTGTCCGGCAGCTAATCGGTTTCCGTACGCCGCATGCCTGCATGCCGGATGTTCTCGCTTGTTCAAATTGCGCGACCAAATGTCAAGCTATTCTAAGTAATTAGGTAATTTATTGATCCGAGAATAATTCACTCGAACGTCGAGCGAAACAGAAAAAGACGAGAATAAAAACACTTTGAATATTTAGATCCGTCGGTAGATCGAGTTGAATAATTAATTAGCTCGACTCTTGAACGGGGTAATCGTGTCACCCAATTTATACTTTATTAGCGTAGCCGGCTAGGGGTTCCTCGTCGGTTTTCAAACTTGCCGGATTCGCCTTTGACCAATTAAATGGACGGACAACGATCTTAGCGAAACCGGGACGGTTTATCGGGCCGCGTTATCTAAACGAATTCCTAACGACTTCGACTGAAAATATCGAGCGAAATTCCAACGATTCTGTCGTTGGTAGCCGTTCGAAATAAAGGAGGCTGTTCGATTTCGTTGAACGAATGGTAAGAATTGATCTTCTCTAAGGATCGCCGCGATAGTTCTCGGGTGCGCGGACCATAAGCACGCCGTTCGCCAACTACTTTTAAGCCAGAGTGGATCGATTAAAAAGAAAGATACAATTGCTTTGCGCAGGAACATGATCGTACTTCGTATTCACGGCGACGAATTGATGTTCGGCGGCAGTGGAACCGTAATGACACACTCGACACGTATACCTCAGATGGAGATGATGAAGGTCCACATTCCGTTCACCTTCAAGCTTCACGAAAGTTTCAAGAGCACTTACGCCGGTGAGTTCAGACAACCAGCCCTATTCTTTTCGCTTCTCTTTTCCTTCTTACGCTTCAACTTTCCTTTCTCTTTCAATTGTATTATCGATACGTGGCAAAATAGCGAACGATCCGTCGGAGTGTTCCACGGTCGCGTCGCTTACTCCTCGAAGTGGCTTCAACCGAAGATATAACACGGGAATGTAACGAGATGTGGGTCAGATCCCCTCCGTCGTGTGTAATTAGCGCCGAAATATTGGCCCCCGGGGGACAATCTGTCCGTTGGTCGCGCCTGTCATAGAAGGAGCTCCGCATCGCCGTAATTCGAATCTATTTACGGGTTTTGTCCATCGAAGCGTTCGAGCTGCTTTATAAATAAAACATGCTTGATTCGAACGCGGCTCGAAGATCGCGCCGATCTTGAATTATTTATGCGCGACGAAGAAAAAAGCATCCTCTATTAACCTTCCTCTGCCCGACGCGACGCGACGCAACACGACACGACACGACAGGACGGTTCATCGCCCTTTACTTTTCGTTGTAGTTCCTCCGATTAAAAGAAAAACGCGAACCGTCGCAAACAACGAGAGTTCTCCGAGATTTCCTGATCACCAGTTACATCTGTAGCGACGATTCGTCAACGATTGGTTTCTACAGCTGCTCCTCGAGGATACGCGAGGTTCGATTTCGTAAGCTCCCGGTGGAGCAGGTTAATTAACTCGAAGGAATAGAGCCTGTACGCTGCTCGACCAGACCGAAAGTAGGTTACAGACACGCGGCTAAAGGAAAAAAGATGACGCCCCTTCCTCTTCGATCCCCCACCTCTTCACCCGTCGCTCTCTCTCTTTCTCTTTCTCTGTTCGAACCTCTCGATCAGTATGCAGGTGTGAAGCCACCTGTAGTTACGAAACGCGTTACCTTGACCGCTTGGCCAGGTCATCGTGAGTCATTTAACCCGGGAAGGCGGCGGTCGACGCCGGCCACCGTATCGTCTTTCTCGATTTGCTCTCATTCTCTCAGACTCCTGTCTCCGATCGATCAAAACGATTTTAGCAGCGTTTTTCGCATGCGTCGCGTCACACGGGAATCGCGATACACGCGAGCGAATAACCACCGCGGGACAATAGATGCTCTTTGCCCGGGAAACGTTCCGATTTCCCCCCTTCCCGAGTGCCACGATTCGTGGCAAACAACCTTGGCAAAAGAAAAGTCCTTTCCTGTTGTGCGATTTACGAGGTGAACGTCCACGGAAGACTATCTCGCCTCGCGTGGGCGCGGTCTCGATCTCGACTCTGTCGATCTTCGCGAGAGCAATGAAAGACTTCGTGGAAGGCTCACGGTGGCATTAGCGATCATCTCGGTTGTCGACGACGCGGGACAGTATTGTAATAGCTCGAACGATTTCAGTGGAGAAACTTGTTTGTTCGTTCAGCAGCCTCGCGTGGGCGCGGTCTTGATCTCGATGCTGTCAATCTTCGCGAGAGCAATGGAGGATCCCGTGGCAGGCTCACGATGGCATTAGCGATCATCTCGGTTGTCGACGACGCGGGACAGTATTGTAATAGCTTGAATAATTTCCGTAGAGAAACTTGTTTGTTCGTTCAGCAGCCTCGCGGGACTGCCTTTATTCGACCGATTGCGAATAGAGAAACAGAGTAAAAGAGAGAGAGAGAGAGACCGTGCTCCTAGGCAAGCCCGCCAGCTTCGAAATTCCACGTTCGAGATCTCTTCGCGTGAAAAGTGAAATCTGAACGTCGACGTTCGATTGCAGCGTGTAGAGCATAGGTACACGATTCTTGAGAGGATTCGGAGAATTTTGTTGTCCAGCGGCTGCTACCTTCGGTTCGGTAACCGAGCTCTCGGCCACGGGGATTTTGAACGCACACTGAAAAGTAAACGCGTGTGTCGCCTTGAGCTAGAAATCGATGACGCACCACCACCGGGCTACGCGTTCATCCCGCTCGCAAACGGTTCTATTCATTCTATTCATCTCGATCCCGAGCCTTTCGAACCACTCTCGGGGCCACTCTCGTTTCTCGACGCGCGCGTTACCCGGTGATTTTCTCCTTCTCGCCGAAGGTCTCGCGAAACGATCAAAAGTTCATCGGTGTCCATGAAAAGCCTGTTACCGACGGCCCGCAACCTGTATCTGGTACTCGCGCAGCCGGATCGGGGTTTCGTTAATGTTCCCGAACTGATCTTAAGTACGTGTCCATCTGAGAGTCAAATTATCACGAGTCAGTTGCGAGAGTCAAATTCGTTATTCTAAGTACACGGTATCGAGACGCGTTCAATTGAGACGTATTGAGCTACAGCCTCACGAATATTGTTTTACAATTATTATACTTTGTATACGTAGCAATGTGCTAGTGTTTCTTCTAGAAAATAATAAATATCATTTTCAATTAGTCCTTTAGCGAATAAAAATATTTTATTTGAAATTTATTTGATATTGAAAATGCATTTTTCATGAAAAAAAAACAATAAAAAATAATACACCATTAAGGGATTCGAACCCGAACCTGTGGCGTAACGGTTCAGCTCGCTGCTTTAATTGCAAATATCTCGAAAACTATTGAGTATCTGCCCCTATAATTGGGTACTTTCGTAATCAGGGGAACGAGATCTATAACTCCGTGAAGTCTGAACTAAATTCATGAGCGACAGAGCGGGGGTTCTCCTTGTTAGACCATATATACCTATAGACCCGGTGCAGATAAAACTGCCTTGTTCCGAGATTAAACCGGCTAGCAGACGACGCTTGTGGGAAAAGTGCTATAGCATGTTGAGAAATCACAGTACCGCGAAGGTAAAGTGGCAGAGGGGAAAGGGGAATCGTTGTCGCATGTCATTCTGTATAAATATTTATGAAAACTGTAATTGTGTAATATACATACAAGTATTTTAATTTATTACTCGTTCATTTTTGCTTTACTCTTGTTATTTTAAATATAACTCGTTTTGTCGATTCTAATTTAGAAGAAGTTAAATCTTAATATAGGAGTTGATAATATGAAATCTGTATTTATTTTCTCACAACTTACTTTATTTAAAAAAAGAACAGTAAGAACAATCTACATGTATATGTCGAATACAATACATATATTACATGTGTATACTATGCGCAAGGTAATATAAAACAATATTTATTCACAGGTATACAATACAATTTGAATATTTCTAACTATTGGTTACAAAATAAAATTGTTTTCGTTAACTTATTTCTTATCCTATTATTGTTCTTATCTACCTTTTGGTTACTTACATAGTAACTAAAATATGTATTACCAAATGATGAACTTCTGAAGTAGCGAATTTGTTAAATATACTTGTGCATTCGCTTCGTCTCGTACACTATCCACCATTTTGAATGATCTCGAATCGAGGCTTGTGGGAACCAGATAATTTTGTATCTTATCACACAGCATCGTATGCACATACTATACCTATGCCGCGTCTATGGGTATCGGTCTAAGGTTGCTCGTTGGATTCGCTAAAGACTGGCGAAACAAACGATACCAGCAAATCCGTCGAATACATACATACATCGATACGCGAGTCGAAGTTGAAAGATATCGATAAGACTGGAGAGAGAGAGAGAGAGAAAGTTCGTCACGGATCGACAAACATCGGTATCGCGGTTCGCATTATCGATGCTCGTAGACGATTCGTTTCGCGGCTATCTGTCGATGATGTTTTATCGTTATCGATTTTCCTCGAAGTAGTTTCGAGAGACTAATCTCTCCTCGACTGCAAAATGCTTCGAAGAAACCGTGCACACGAGTCCACACGATATCGCAACTCTTCGAAAAGGAAAGTCCCTCTTGGAGAGAATCGAGAGGGAGGGAAATGAGCGGAGATGCCGAAACGTCGCGCGTCGCTGTTTCCTCAACGTCTATTATTCTACCGTCTGCTCCTTGGACCCACTCAAAATAGAAAATATATCTGATCCGTGTCGTCGGAGAAAGTTGTACGTTCGAAGCATCCTCAAACGTATTCGGTAAACTCCGTGGACCAACGAAATCGATCAATCAAGTTTGACCTATCTTCTCTGTGCGCCCACGATTATACATATATGTATTACGTTGACAATCCTTCGTTTCGTAATTCTTTTATTGTATCATTATAACCTTATTCAGCGACCATTCCTTTTGAACTGTATATCATTGGGAAGCTCCGAATTTTACGATTAATTTGATGTAAAATACTCGTGCTTAAAAACACACATACGTTTGACAAAACGTGGAGGTCACGACTTAGTGCCAACCAAATGTTATAGTTACCGATAAATGCTTAGAACATTCTGGAAATGTGGAAGCGTGAAATATTTAGCTTTAGTGACCTCTTTGCTATCGAATAATGGTTACACTGTCTTAAAGTCGAATACGACGAAAAGTTAGATACTTCACATTGTCACTACTGTACATCGAGTAATATGTTAGTAAAAACATCATGTAGTACGTGTTTTAAATTCGTCTCGATATTCTCTAAATATGGTAGAAAAAATCTGTTAATTTGTGAAACCTAAGGTTACCTCGATTTCGTCGTTAAAACTGTTTTCATAAATTTTTCACCACGTTTTTTCCACTGACATCTATCGTGCACTCCACACCCTGAAACTCTTGTTGCAAACTTCTTTTTGTCAGACGGTTGCAAGCGGGTGGAAAATAAGGCTAAAAATAACAAGACGAAAACGATCTGACGGAAAACGTGTTTCTTCTCGTCGCAGTGTGCAACGGGCGCTTATCTTCGCCGCGGTTTCGTCTAACACCGAGAATTTCTGCGTCGTTCGACGAAAGTTGATACGATCCTACAACTCGAACGATGCAGAAATTCTCGTCGTAGTGCGAAACCGTGGCGAAGATAAGCGCGGGATGGATCGCGGTGGAGGTGTTGTTCGCTTCGGTCTCTTGCTGCATAATCGATACATGTGGGTAACAGCTAACAGCGCTAGTCCATCGGACGCAGCTCGACGCGACGCGACGCGTTGCAAGATAAGGTTAGCCGAGACAAGGCAAGGCAAGACAAGGGCAGACCGTTTTCGAATTCCAGGCCCGTAGCCAAAGGTGGCCATGTACAAAACCGTGAGGGTCGATAGCAGAGTTTAGTCTCGCTGATCGAGGACGCCGTTCTCCTGCTGGAACGCGTCGCTTCGCCTCGTACCTGCCGAGCCGCTTACGTAATTTTCGTGACAATAGCTTGAAACAATTTCCACCTCGTAAAGCCTAAAACAACAACAAAGAAGTCATCTTTTCTTGGAACCCATCTGTTGTAGGGATCTCGGGTAATGAAATGGCGCACGCTGCGGCCAAGGAGGCCTTCAGCGCTAAACCTCGAGGAGTCAAATCACCCATTTTAGATTTTTTATTTGACAATTATCGAGATTGTAAAGAGGTGTTTTCATGGGAAATTGATTGAATACACGTTTTGAATCTGATATATATTATAGTAAAAATCGCACAAAATATAAATCAATTTAATCTTGTTATTTTTATAATACCATACACGTTATTCGCTTTTGATGGTCGGTAGTTTAGCGTTGAAGAGATACCCACAGATTGCTTCTTTTTCCCGCAGAGATTAAACGAATCAAAAAGGAAATTGGAGCTGAATGGAATGTAAGATGGACTAGTTACCCTCCGTCTAATTTATCCTTGGTAAGGCTGGGCCTTCTTAAGAATGACTGCCCCCTGTTTGTTAACAGAAGAGACCAGATTGTTCTCACTCGACTTCGTATTGGTCATGCCAACCTAACCCGCTACAAATGCCCAAGTACAAATTCTTGCGATCGATAGTGACGTAGACGTTGATGCGAGCTGTATGAATAAAGTAAAACCAAAGTTTCCACCTGGTCGTATCCGATACGAAGGTCAGCGGTCGCCTGGGTGTCGCGCGTTCCCAGTAAGTCGCTCGCGAAAAGTCGAATGCGATCGTTATCACCTGCTCGTGACGTACGCTTCGAAGAGTGTCAAATGCAGGCATATACGATACGTATAATAAAGATGAATTCTTGGTTTATTCTTAAGAAAGTTATCAACGATGTGAAAGTGCTAATCGTCGTAGCTTTCATTGTGAAAAAACTCGTAGAGCAACTGGTTCTTTCGTCGACGTTACCCAATTCGCGATTTGACTCGATTAATTCTGGTTCCTAAATATAAACGAGAGGAAGAAAGTGAAAACAATGTTTCAAGCCGGTGCGCCGTCGAATATAGCAGCGTTCCGGTACGACTTCTAGATCTGTGATTTTTAAATTCAAGGACATCGCCAAGAGCGAAGTGAAAATGTCAAATGCTTGCATAAAATATGTGGGACCGGAGGGGATGGTCGCTCGAACGGGTCAAGTTCATCGTCTGCTTCCGAAAGTTTGCGCGACGAAGAGTGACATAGAGAAACGTCTGAACGCGTCGACAAGCAGAACCGAAAGCTCTCTTTCTCTCTCGTCGACGGTTGTCTGCATTCCACCGTGGAAATATCGCGTGTTCCTCGCGACTCCCAACGAGGATTCCGGCTAAAGAGTCGACTAGGCATTGTGTAACGCGTAATCGCGATTGGATCGGTAGGGAAGAGGAGCCGAGCTTGTGGTCCAAGTTACGAAAGGGGTAAGCCAACCAGTGACGCAACGTCGCGAATCGATTGCGACATTCCTTCCACCGCACCGGAGAAATAAATCTTGATCGTTGGAACGATACGGCCGCTCCTCTCCCCGTTTTGCAAACGACATTTTACCTGTTTTCCCTCTTTCGTTTCGCTTCGGACGCTGACCTAACCACTGCACAGTGGGATCGCGACCCCGAAAACCTGACAGGAACTCGAAATATGAATATACAAGAATTTATGATCATGCTGTTGTGGAATCAGTAAAAAATAACCACGTTGAAAGACTAAGCTCTGCGTCGTTTCAGTTTAAAATTGGTCCTCGCTGTCGAGTTTAATTATGGAGTGAAAACTAGCTAATGTTCTAATAAGTATATTTGTACAAGTTCGCGTCAATGTTTACCAATCAAATTAACGTGGCTTGTTTGTCCGGTGGTGAGTGGAAGATTACATATCGCTGCATTTAGTAAATATTGTAATATTTAGTTAAAGTGAACTTTTTTGTTTTTAGTTGTAGAACCGTGTCTTACGTCTGTGAGACGTGATTATCGTGCGTAAATTTGTCGTCAATTAACCACTTTTAGTAATTGTAGGCCCAACGTTCGATAGTCGTTGGATTTCCAAATTGTTAGGCAACCATAAATGCTACTAGGTACATTGTATCGCCTGCCCTACACTACAGATCCGCTGAATCCGTATTTCAATTTTACGTACGCGTCGGATTCGAAAGGGTTAAAACTTGAATCTTGTATGAGCCGCTTAGCGCAACATCCTGTCGAATAGGCTAGTTGCGGCTTGTTGCGGCGACGAGTCGAATGGCGCAATCGCGACGCGCTAGTAAAAAGAGAAAAGAGCAAAGAGCATTATTTTTTCTGCTCGTGTCTCCGACCAATTGCGCGAAATTAGCCCGACGACTGCAATTACGGGTCCCTCCGTCGCTGCCTCCTACTTTCATTCTAGTTCCCGTAACGCGTAATGGCCAGTTTCATTGTTGTGAAAGAACTGGATTGTTCCGGTGACATGGTTGTCTGGAAATAAACAGTCCGGCCGGTTTTTCTGCCCTTTGGACTAAGTAAAAGCAACCTAATTGAGCGGCTTTCGGATCGCTCTCGTTGTCTCGAGTCCCGTTCCTTACGTTTCACGAAGTGATCGCTCTTTGCCTCTAATTACAACACCTGTTCAGTTCTTTTTCTAAAATCATTTATTCGCACCGGTTGCATCAGCAACTAGGTCATTAGCGACCACTCGAATTCATACACGCGAATACAAGCAACGGCTTTGAAAGGAGAAGAGGGGGCGTGCAGGATAATGTGTTCAACCAACAATGTTTGTTCGTTTAGTTCTGCATAGAGACCGATCTCGTCGCTGTATCCGAGACAGAGCCTCTGATGGCTATTTCCGAGTTTGTCTAATGCGATAGCTGTCCGAAGTAACGAAATTAACGTACAGCGTGCAACGTGCAGCGCTGTGGGACCCGATGTAAATTCAAGGCGAATAATTATCGACTAGTTTTCATTGAGTTCGGCGCCGATCCGCATTGATATTTAAATGGCGCCCTCGAGATTTCGATTGCACAATTGCGTGCACAGCGACCTTCCTCTCGTGGAAAGTAGCCGATCTTTTCGCGACACGACGTCGCACGCCGTTGGTTCGACGAAAAATAAACGACGGAGAAATTTCCGCAAACTTGTTCGGAAGACTTTTACGCCTACATAGATTAACCGAGCTGGTCGATTCGTAAACCGGCACGACGGCGGCGAGCATACGCAGAAATCATTCCTGCGGCTAAGCAAACACTTTCGGAAAGAAACTTGCACAAGCACCACCGATCTTCGCACAACGTTATGCACCTGTTTAGCTTGCACAGCGAGAACCAGAAAACCGTGCTGCACGTGCTAACAAACACCTATTTTCACGTCGATTCTGCCTTCCTCTTGCCTCGTTCGAGCTAAGACTTCCCATCGAGATCGCTATAAAATCGCATCCGTTCGAAATCGAACGATCGATCGACTTTTTCTCTCTCCGAAGGACAATGCAATTCGCTTCCGTTCTTCGACGCTCTTGGAACAAATCGATTTCTAACTTCCCAATTGAGGCGTTAACCGAAACGGTGAACAGCCTTTCGAATTTCCAAAGATATCGCAGGTAGGCGCGGTTAATGCACTGTTGGAATTTGTAAAATTTTGAAATCGAAGATGTTGGCGCACCGATCCGCGACTCGGCGCAGAGCAACGCGGCGGTTCGCGATTCGGCAACAATTCATGGAACGGGAGTTTGCGAAATATTTAAAAGCATTGCAAAGTCGGGCCCCCTATCGTGGGCTCCACCGGTTTGGCTCGTTACCGCGATCTTTGCGATTTGAAAGAGTTGTGAAACTCGGTGGATGCGCAATATGTGGCCCGCTAAGTCGAAAAAAAGTCGATTTCAAAATTCTACGAAAGTCGTACAATTTTTGCTGTTCTTCGTACGTAAGGGCTGAAGAATAAGACTTCGATCTCATCGATAATGTTGCAGCTGACGTTAAAACTTTGTTATGACCTTGATTACTATATCATGACCTTGAACCCATAAACAATAATAATAAAATGGTTCGATCGATAGTAATAAAAATGAAATAGTTTTTTTCCAATTTTTGGGACAAAATACCCCGTTGTGACTCGTTCGAGCCAAACATCTTCAAATCGTTGTTTTGTCGACTGCGTTTATAGGTATTTACTAGACTACATATACTACGATATAAAAGTATTTTTTAATTCGTTTAATGGTTTCACTGTTCTAAATTACACCTACTCGTTTTTGTCATAAATGCATAAAATCCGCTACCTAGAAGTTACAACAACGCGCGTTTCGGGTGTGAAAGATGGTAAGACAAGCAAGATCGTGTTCTGTTGTTTCGAGTCAAATATTGATCGTTGAACCCGAGAAAGCTGCGAAAACCATAAAACGTGTTCGCGTACGTTTCGAACGCAAAGGAAAACAATTTCAGCGAAAAGATTCGTATCTTCCGCGTTCTGTCTCGTTTCGAAGAATTCCATGGAGTCTCTTTTACAATTTAGGACCGACAACGTCGTTGTACGCCCATGGAATAACTGTTTCGGCCCGGCCACTCGGGAAACCCACTTTTCTCGCAGCATGGCTGAATTCCTAACGAGATAAATCGCATCGCGCTCCTTGAAAGAGCAAAAGGTTCTACTAAATGGGAAATAAAAATCAAAAAATAAATCTCGATCGCAAAAGTAGTCGGCAGCATCGACTCGGTGCGACAAATAGTTTTTACCACGTTTCGTGCCGATTAAAACTTGTTATAAAATATATTTGTTTAGCGCGTTAAATAAACGCGTCAGTGTGTACCACCGCACACTGTAGCGCACGCGGTCCGAATGGATATCTGAACGCGTGCCATCGGTGGTACACGTGTCACGGAACGCGTTAAACCAAAATGATTTCTTAGAATCCCCTGAAGAGGATGAGACCGGTGGAAGATCGATGGAAACGTTTTCTCCGTGGTCTTGATCCAACGGTATCCTGTAATCCACTCAAACCAAACCGGATCGAGCGAATCCAGTCTCGATTCGATCGACCGCAACGAGTAATCGGACTGGCCGAGATATTGGCGGCATTTGGGCTAGAATTTTCCAGGTGCGTGTCAGCGCTAATAGCCTGGAGTTTCGAGTCTAGATCCGAGATCGATTTCGCGTTCTCCGGTCGGGAAATCTGGCGGATTTCGACACCGTGGCGCGACACTTCAAGGCTACAAGGCCTAAGAAACTGTTACACGTTCGAACATTCGCCGGTCTCCGATCTCCGCTCGCCTGTCGCCGGTCACCAACATTTTGGAACGCTCGACTCCGCGTTGACGATCGATCGATCGCGCCGGGTGAACCGAGTGAACGGAGCAGAGTCGCAGCCTCTCGCGAAGGGAGAAAATACCGTGTGCCTGACAAAGTTCCCGCTCGGTAGAATCGGTGCCTACGTGACTCTCGGTTCGTAGAGATCAAGTCGAATCAAGGCCGCAGCGAACGGCATCGTGCCACCGCACCGTGCACGCCATTTCTATATCGATCTCCAGCAGCGGCTCTTTCCTTCTCCTTTTTTCCCTCTGCTTCTCGCCTCCTCTCGATTCTTTTCCTTTCTCGCGAGATCACCTGATCCTTCTGCGATCGATTCTCCTCCAACAACCAACTTGCTTTTACTACCCAGTTTGGATCGCTCGAGTCTCCTAAACAGATCGTCAACATTTTAGGAACAGCATTTTTCGCAATCCTGCGCAAATTTGCTGGAGCTTTCTTCGACGAAACGTATTAGAGAAATTGAACAATGAATCTCGGAATTAACACTAGAGTTACCGAGCACTAAACGGAATTGGCACACATCGCCTGATAATACCAATATTAATACTTCTCTGATAGAGAAGTTCGCACAAAAAATTTGTCGGTAAAACGTATTTGTAATTTCACTATTTCTAAAAGAACAAACCAGGAGCAAGTCATTTTGACCGATCCGGTGATTCTGCTGTTCAAGTGCAAGAACAGAATTTCTTCGCCTAACGCAAAACCTTGAGGATATTTTGATTTGCAAGGCGAAAAGTCCGAAGGAGAATCATCCATTGCCCTCTTCCCTTCGCTTAGCGGGACTTATCGCGTCCCTTCCCTAATTCATTTGTTCGGGTTCTCGTTGGACTTCGGCCTTTGGCATTGACGAGAATCGATACGTTATCGGAAGGTAGAATCGCGTGGACATGGACGGTTTGTTTACATGGCTATCCGAGGTTTGATGGCGGCTGCGTTGAGTCACGTTTGCGCGGACGGAAGAAACCAGAACAAAAGAGGAAGAAAAGAGAAACAGAAGGATGAGTGGGATGACGTGGAAGTGACGAACCGGCAAAAGCTGCACGCCTCGAATGTCGCTCGAACGAACTGGGACTATAGACTCGAAACAAAGGAAAATTGGTGACGGCTGTGCCATCAGAGTCACGGGAGTCATCCGAGTCGCTGGAACACCGAAAGAAAGAGAAAAACAGGTCAGAAACTCAGGCGACCATGGATGTCGGACGTCACGCGTCGGTGCGGCGCGTGATCGATCGTCGTTTCATCGCATTTTGTCGCATTTGGTTACGTGGAATCGTTACACTGTCGCGGATCATCCAGATACGAATGAAATCTCGCCACGGTGAACGAGAGACCAGCTTCGTTTCAAGGACGCTGCCCGAGGATCGAGTCTTCTCCCCGTATTCATTACCAAAGGTGATCCTCGAGCGACAGAAGGCAAATTGATCCCGCGCGACAATTCGGTTTCCGCTGGAAAATCAAAGACAAAGAAAATTAATAGGTTGAATAACGTTATCGTTGTCGTACACGATTTGTTATTTTTCAAGCAATCTGGTTGGATCTTGGAGTTTGATTGGATCGTCAGACTGGGAAAGAACGCGCTTCGGGTTTTCCCGACGAGCGTAAAGAGGTCCTTTATCCGCATTTCCATATTTGAGAGATCGGTGTGCGGCGCTTGGTCGCTTTATGCATGAGCTCTCAACGATGAATCACTCGTAACGGATATTACTCGGCCATTGTGAGTGAAAAATATGTCTGAATATTCATCGACCGAACGACATGCAGTTTGACGCTACAGCGTTAAGTTTTCAGTTCTCGTCGGTGTCGGTAACGGTGGCTATTCGAACCGGACACTCGTCGCGACCTTCGTTGTTTCTTTCGATCGCGAGGAGCGTAACGCGAACAGAAGGAACGGCAATTTCGCAATTTCCACGACGTTCCGGAGCGTTTCGAATTGCTCTCGGACTCGACTCGACTCGTTGCCTAGTTCCTTGTTACGCGAAAGAACTTTTTCTCGCGGCCATACGCGAAACGGTCTCGTTTCGACGAGCGGTTGGTGCAATCGGGCGAATGGATCAGTCGGCCGGTCCGGATTATGCAACGATATTTGATAATCGACCGTTCCGCGCAGTTGTCGCCATCCTTTCTGAAATATCAGGGAACGGTCACATTCCTCCTTCTCCACCTTCTTCACTGATCTGATTCGAGCTTACCGGATTTATCGAGATACAGACGAGTTTCTTCAAATTTCATAGGATTTGCTTTCATTCGATCGGATTACGGTGGATTCGCCATTGAATTTCTTTCGGATCCGGTTCGATGGAAATCCATCGGATTTCCAACGTTAGGAGTATCTCTCGAATCGAAGGAATCCCATCGATTTGTCCTTGGCGTTTCGATTCAACAAAATAGGTCGACTAACGGATTATGGAGCAGGTTTCCGTATAACCTGTAGATGCCAAAGTATAGGTATCCCCTCGTTATCGTGCCATGGTTGCGGATGCAGTATCGGAGGAGCCGACTTTGCTTCTCGATTTGGACCGAGTAGCGAGCAACTACACATTATGTTTGGAATTTGTGGCGTGGTCGTTGATAAGTGCTAAAAAATAACATTTATTCAATTCTTAATACAAAAATATTGAGTACAATACAATCTTTTCGGAGGCGGTGCAAAATTAAAAATTTTCGACACCAGAAATGTAAATCCATAAATTTTTTCATATGCTTTCACATATTAAGATATCTTCTCTTCCAACCTACTGATATCCAAGTCCACCATATTCCAACGCAATCATAATCAGCAACATCTGTGATTTGAACATTTTCAATTCCACGCATCTCGGCATAATCGGTGAACATACATAGAAAAAAAGCGAAAAAGGCACATACAGGTCGAATTGAGCAACCTCCTCCTTTTTCGAAGTCGGTTAAAAAATATTTCATCTGACACGTTCGCTTTTTCGATAACTTTACACAACATGGCGATACGAAGAGACTGCAGAAGACTGAGTATCGCGACGCAACGCAACGGAGAACAACTTCAGCGCGCCATATTCGAATCTCCCATGCTGCAGCAAAGAGTGTAACCTCATAAGTACACTGTGCAGGTGTTGCACTCCGTCTATCCTTTCACCGAACTGTTCGATACACATGATCGTTGCGCCGTTTAGACATTGTTCGATTGTCCTAAGAATCGTGCTGTTCGATCGATCACTTCCTCAAAGATCTTCGACCCTTTTCTTCGAATCGAACTGAATCGACAACGAAGCGACTTTTAATCTCAAAACAATTAATTTAATGGTTCAAGCTTAACCCTTATACGCTCCTCGGACATTCATTCGATTCATAATTAATTTCAAATCTACGAATTATGCTTCAATTATAGCGAAGATACGTAGAATACGTAGAATGTAGAGTACAAGTAACCGAAGGTTGAGTCTCGTCAAAGAAATTGTATATCGATGTATTCGTCCATGACGGATAGCTAACGATATTCGTGCATTCGAAATTGAGTTCTGTAGACTAAAAGCGACGGAAGACAGTTAAAGATCGTGTACGCCGTATGCGCATGAATTACCTGTGTTATTGTTAAATGGTATGCGCGATCAATTACAAAACCAGAATAGCTGTCCATAAATTATCATAACCGCGGGGCTCTCATTATTTTTTAAATAACAATTATGAAACGCCGTTAACCCCGACACGTTCGAGGTTGCTCGAGCTACGGTCAAGTTCCTGTCGGTTTATGAAAATCGAGTTGACCGTCGATCGAATTTATCGACGAATCCGATTACGTTGCGATTTCCTGTCACCGCCAATGATCGATGCGTCACTCTGCGCTCGTCGAATCTAATTTCCATCGACCGGTTTCTCGTCGAATTTCGGCGATGTCGGGATAGCAATCTACAGAACGTCTGTTTAAACACTAGATTTACGGAGGTGTAGAAATAACTATTCAATATTTTAGAATGTCAAAATATACCTCCAATATTGTTTCGAGAAAAATGAAAATACTTTAACGAAGAAGAACCCGCACTTCAAGGAAGCAATTAGTCCTAAAGAAAAACTTCCGGACACAACAGAGTATTCTTCGCGAGAATGTCGGACGGTCGGACCGGCGCCGATACGATAGGTACGAATATTTTTCTTCAAATGCATCGAAGAATATTCGTCTGGTCGGACACGTTCCGTGTCTGTGCGGATAGTACGAAACGACCTATCTACAACACACTTTCTGCGATTGCGTAGCTGTCGTTTTTGGAATCAATTCGTTCCGCGTAACGAACAATTAAATAAATGACTGAATCCACCGCAGCTATCGAGCTTAACGATCCGTTTACCGAACGGTGGATTGGGCATTGGGCATGGGCGCTGCATAAACTAAAATGCATAACGCAACTTTCACTTTCGTTTAGACAGGGCGAGCGTGATTCCGACACGGTCTTCTGGGTTGCCAGAATTTTCGGTGAAGCGACGGAACTTTTTCTGGTCCATTCCGCATTGGTCGTATCGATTCGATCGGCCGAATCTCGGAATTGACCTTGCAACAACCTGCTCGCGAACATCCAAAGAACGATGCAATTTAAGCGAATCGAGCACGTGTCCTCTATACGCGTCATGACGATTTCGATAAAAAGTGAATTGCCTGCGCGTATTTCGGGACAATGGTCAGGTACCGGGCCGATTATCCTGAAAGCCGTTTCGAAACCGTAATGGTCTCCTCCAAGGAAGACCACTTATCCGTCGAGAAAGCGCGACGAGATCGTTGACAAACGTCGCAGCGCGCTGGTCCATCATCGATTATCCGACCTTTTTGCAGGAAAACGAAATGCATGTTACGCGATGAAAACTGGAGGAAACCGAAGGAAACGTGTCGCGGTCGCTTCTCTCGCGCATGACCTGGAAACCTCCTTGGCTCGCAGAGATATCTCTCCCGTGACCAAACGAGAGGAAAAAAAAGTCGAAAGCGGGCTTGTTGTTTCGTAACGATTTTCGACGCTCGAAACGCGGTAGGTTTCGATCGCGAACGCTGTTTACTCTCCTGCTATCGGAATTCGATCCTCTCACACGGCGAATCGTTCATCGCGATCGTTTGTTCGACAATTGACCAGCCGAATTACCGTTGAATTTTCTGTTCGCAGAGGTTGAGTGCGAGGTGTCGAGTCAAGTGGAGTATTCTCTACAAGCGATCTGGGGCGTGAGCATAAGAGAGCTTCACCTGGCGCTCTGGAAGCCCTGGAGTACCCTCCGAGACGCGTCCTTAAACGGCACCCTTCTTCAAGGCCACGCGCAGTACCTCACGCCGCCGCAAACGTATCCTTTCCAAAATACATCATTGACAACGGTTACCAGCAACCAGTGCTCGACAAATTTTCGGCACAACACTGCGATATCGATTACAGCTCTCGAAACGGTCGCGAAAAATCTTTGTGCCGAACAACCGAATTTTCCAAGTATTATAGAACCGGAAAAAATCGGAATAGGAACCACAACGGGTGGTGCATATGTACTTGCAAACGAAGGTTCTTCGTAATCGTTTTAACCCGCGGACAACGAACGATTTTTTATCTGTACATATAATTGACAACGCTTATAATTGATTAACTAGTTTCAAGTCCTCCGCGGAAACGGGAACGAAGGTTTGCGTCCTCGTAAACCAATTTGAAACTCGGTTGCCATGAAAGAGCTATAAATCCATCGAGTTCGCAGTCCGATTGGTTGTCCGCAACGATTCTGCGATCGATGTTCAAAGTCAACGAGATATCAGTTATTCTCCTTGACCAAGATGTGCAGTAGACAACCTCACGGCGAGGAAACGCTGAGATTGTCACTTCCGGCGCCCGAGCTGGAACTGGGAACACCTCCGCGCCTCTGTTACCCTCTGGTGATCTTCCTGACCCGTCGTGACAACGGGGATCCACACCCCGACGAAACTGTGAGTATCTTTCCAACTAAACGTATCAACGGTCTAAACGGGAACGAACGAATTAATTAACGTATGTCTTATCCAGCTATGGATCATTGGCTACCAACCGGTGATTTTTAATTAGTCGAGCGATTGCGCGGAACACGGGAGTGGAGTGTGTCCTAGATAGCGGTCATTGGTAGCCGTTGCATACGCTAACATTCTAGAGTCCTTTTGATCGGTTCTCCTTCGTCGAACGTCTAGCCCGCGGTTCCTTTTCACGATCGACTCCTTGTCCAACCTGTTGACTTCGCTCGTTTTCTATTCGATTCGAAAGAGGATCAATGTTTCACCTGTTTAAGGGGATAGACTCGTTTCTAGATTGCAATGGCAGTGGTCAAAAGCACTAGATTTTACGAAAGTCCTATTTTTACATTTAATAGCGGCATGTAGCTGTCGCAGCTTGGTGAAAATAGCTACATACGCAGCTTTAATTGCGCCTCAAAAATGTAAAAATAAAACATTTATAATATAATATAATAATATATAATTTATAATATGTTATAATATAACAATATGTGATTCTTTGTTCATTATAATATTTGACTTCTATTTCCCGCGCAACATTACTTAGAGGGAGTATTGAACAAAATTAAGAAATATTTGTACTATGATTATTTATTAATTATTAATAATGGTTGGACCACCGAACGTGACACAGTCTTGGAAACGAGAGCCGTGTCCTAAAGGAAGAAATTCTCCAACGTTTCGCAAGCATTGTAGGTAGTCGGGGTCAGGGGGTCGGAAAACACGCTGATACTGATATGTGTCGCATTTGTGCTCCACTTATATGGTGAAAAACGATTATAATGGATTAACGATTTTGTTGTTCGAAAAAGGTGGCACTGGTGAACGTGGTCCACATCAAGGATAGCGTTTGCACCCTGCCGACTTCGATCCTGGCGCAGTATCTGAAGCAAGCGAACGGGCAGTTGTCCTGCCTCAAGGTGAGAGTCCACAGAAACGAATAATGTGAGGTACAGTAATCCCGCGATCTAAGCTAATGCTCGGTTCCGTGCTGTGAGAGATATCGTGAAGGGATACAATTTTTTTTCGACGCGACGCGACAGTCGCTGTTTCTCTTTTTTTTTTCACTAGGTATCCTCTTCCATTTCCTACAGTTACTCCATACCTTCAATTAAACCACTAAATACAGGAAATTATATCATGTCACTTCTCATAGAGAAATAATGAAAAATAAAGAAATTTTTTAATTGGAATAGTAGTTACTCCGGTAGACTCAACCCGGTATAGGATTACTCGGTGACCGCGACAGCTCGAGCTTCTTGTCCCCTCGCAGAGTATGACCCCAAGCGAATCGGATAGCTCCGTCGCGTTTAGATCGCGGAATTACCGACACATTGTGTATATACATACAGCGACTACCGCTAATATTCGGACACTCTTAAAAAGACGATAACTTACACTAAAAAATCTTTTTTCACATCCTGTAGCAAACCATTTGCTCTAGCTTTCCACAAAAATTCAAATCGTGTAGTACAATGTTAAAACAGTTATCGTTTTTTTAGAGCACCCGAATATTAATGGGAGTCAGTGTATAAAGGTGATGTTGTGAGAGGAGAACTAATAGAACTAAAACTAAAATGGTTTATCCGATTTTCAGCAACTGTATCTGGCGACGGGCAACTCGACCAACTACGACGAAGGAGATGTGTCCTCTGGTTTGGGCTCGGCCCTGGCGCTTGCGGAGCCTTGCAACAACAGTGGGGGCGCGACGAGGGGTGCGCTGGTCGCTTCCGGTACCGGTGATCCGGAAGGTTCGCTCTGGAACACAGCAGGGGAGCAGCTCTGCGTTGTCTGCCAGTACTTCCCCCTTTCCCGAGCCTTGCTGCCCTGCAGACACACCTGCATCTGCGCCTCCTGCTTCGGCAAGCTGGATCGCTGCCCTATGTGCAGGAGCCCGATCAAGAGCTACTTCTGCATCCGAGGCGAAGAATACATGCCCCTCGAGACGGAGATCAACCCGTGCAAGCAGAGACAATCGAGTAATCACGGGCCCACTCATTGGCTGCACGATTGGAACGACAGACTCACCGATTTCCTGGGGTTTGCGCGATAGGACTGCCTTCGTTTCGTCCCGGGCCGAGTAACAAGACTCTCTATGTTCCGTGTTTCGCGTTCCGTATTCTCTCTGGTCGAGGAACCAAGCTTCTCTAGGTGGAGTAGCGTTTCCAACGATAAAAACGCGTTTCTGCGATCAGGATTCGTTATCTGTTAGAGTAACGGACGATTGAGAAGCATTCGAAGCACGCGACGGAGAGAACGCGCCGTCGTTGAAATTCCGGGTACCCGGCGAGAACGGGTTCCCAAGAAAATTTCCAAATCGGAAATTCGGTGTCGACGAACAACGGATTCAACGACACGGAAAGTAAACGCTTCTAAAATCACCTATGGAGTAACGTTTGAAATTTTTACCGAGTAATGTTGTATAAATAATACTTAAGGTGTACATATACAAAATAATGGATAGGACGTGTCCGATTCTACGATTGTAACTAACGAATAAGTTATTGATATTATTTCATACGAACACACAAGTTTATTCGATAGATCTAGAGACGTTAGTTCTGATATGCATGCCTCTAAAAGTATTTCCCCAGTCCTCTCTCTCGCTCCCTTCTTCCCACTCCTGTTATTACTCGCTCTGTCTCTACTACGTCTATCGTCTATTTCTCTCCATCCGCTCGATTTTTCTACCTGTAACGGATCAACGGTCCGAAGGGAAAATCCTCTTTCGTTTCCTTTGTAATTGCTCTGCCGTCCATGAGCACCGATGGAGCCACTTTGCGCGAGGTTCTTTCTTGAAAGGAAAAAACACGGAGTTCGGTCGGAAATAGGAACGAAGAAAGAAACGACGAACGTTCGCTGGAAATTAATTTAAGAGAAGGACGTTGCGTCAACGTTAGAAACTGTAAACTGTAAATACACAGACTGTGATAATTGTAATAACATCTATTATGTACCAGACACCACGAAAACACTATCGGAGCAACGTGAGAAAGAACTCCGCTCTCACGTTTCACCGTTAAACACGTATGTACACGTTGTCAAGCCTTTTTCCGGATATCTTCCAGTGATATGCGTTCAATGAAAAAGCACGGTATCGTTCTCCTGCTCCGGAGAATTGTAACGAGAACAAGAATTTTAAACACGTCACGATAATCGTGTTCTATACGAGGACACTGTTCGGAAAGAGTTAAGAGTTTTTAATCATTCGCGTTTCAAATATCAAATCGAGAATGTCAAAAGATTCGAATTTAATACTTGAGAGTTTAAACGAAAGCTAGACTTAAGCGGTCCTCAACTTCTCCACTTTCGTTCTATTCGTTTGAAGTGGTATATGTATCGCTAGACAGCGGATCTTTGAGCAAAATAAACATTTTCCATCTGCACTGTAACAAAGTCGAGTGAAATAGAATTTATTTTCTTTCAAAATATGTTTAATAGGTTGAAGTCGATACACGTAACAGCATTTTTAAATTCTTCTAATGTTTTTAGTGCTTTCGATTACATTTACTCATTTTTGCCATGAATGCATAAAATCCGCTGTCTATGGTGATATATATCACTCTCTCTTTTCTCTATTTCTCTACCTCTCACTATCTCTTTTTTGTGATAAGCAGTCCGCGAATTGTATGCAAACGTAGCTGAACAGTAAAAGATGTTTACATGAAATTCGCGAATTGGTAACGGGAAATCGAATAAACGAATGCTTCGGTGATTCGCATCGTTCACAGCGCGACGGTATTACGTGTCGTTAATGGTAGGGATCATTGAAACGCCACGTGTGGCACAGTTACAAGCCCCAACGCGTGTACGAGTAGGGGAGTACAATTAAACTATACGGCTAATTCAAGAGTAAAAGGCCTCTGAAGTCAATGTTATTATAGTCGACGATCTTTAACATCCTAATTTATATTTGATTCAACAAGTATGGAGTTTCGATGATGAAACGATGTCTGTCTGTGAGAACCTGTATATAATTTATTTAATAAAGCGTATTCATGCTGTTACATCGTGTCGTGCACGCGTACACAGGCGTTGTCGTTTAAAAACTCCGAACGAAACGCGCAAGATTCGTTCAATTTCTCACTCAATGTGCTCCACTCTATACCATTCAAGCCTCTGCTGAAACATTTTTGCGACTAGTAACAATCGCGAGAAAATCAAGATGTCAAAATCAGGTGGGACACCCTGTATATTACACATATACTAGATATATATTTAAAAAACAAGAGGTATGTATATAAATTACAATATTACATTTAAAATAAAAATCGTGTGCGTGGAAACCACGTGCGACAGAAGTGAAACTTATTGCTTATCAGGTATAATAATTTATCTGTATCTATACCTAATACGCAATAAATTTCACTTCTGTCGCGCGTGGTTTACACGCACACAATTTTTAATAGTCAACAGCGCTAGATAAAAAAGTTATATTTTTATGTTTACGGGGCATAATTTGCATCATTCGGCAGCGTGTGGCTGTCTTAATTTTATTCTTCCGAATAATGGAAATTACGTTGACGAATAATACAAATTACGCCTCGAAAACGTAAAAATAGGACTTTTGAAGGCGATCGCGGTCTAGATTGATCTCTTATCTAGCGCTATTGACTACTGAAACACCCCATCTTTGCATTATCAAGAAATGAGTATCCTTGCAATCATAGAAACGGGTCAACCCCCTCAAACGAAACGCTAAACTCATCGTCCCTTTAAACGAATCGAATCTAAAGGAGCGGTTCGTTTTTAATTTGCTGCTCGACAGAAATAATATCTGGAACAGTCTCTTTGTGTCCAAAGATCCGAGCGTCTATAGATCGGTGATTTTCGACTGAGCTCGACTTTCTTCGGGTGCGTTCGGACTCTAGCAATACACGGTACGATGGTACATATCAAACGTATACTGTATTACTGTATATACACGTATTTCACTGTGTACAACTCGGATGACCGTTGATCACGTTGACATTCCACTCTATGGTTTTATATACGAATTCAAATTTTTTTCTTGTGCATCGTACGAAATTTCTACGCAGATGAAAGATTAAATCGATTCTCGTTCTATTCTCTGGCAAGTGATGTCGCCGAAAACAAGAAAGTGAGCGACGCGCACGGTTCGTGCGATCCAAGACGATTTGATGAGCGAAAATAAGGACGCGGATCCGCGTGCCTCGTGAAAATCACTTGAAAACTGTGTTGTGAACCGATGCGTATTGTTTCGGTTCCCTTTGTCCGCCGCGGAAACTTGGTTGTTTTCGTTGACGTCGGTGCCTTCACCTCTGCGATGGTTTACCACAAATAGAAGGATTATACACGAGCCAGTTTTGGATGTCCTTTTCAGGCACGTGTACACTCATCGATCAAAGGGGAATGTTTGTTTTGCTTTTCGCTGGCATCGAGTCCCGAGCTATTGCAAAGGTTAGACCGAACAACAGCACGATCACTTGATGAGGTGAGTGTGTGCACTCCTTGTTTTTCTATCAGCTTTCACGTCTGACTCATTCGCGCAGTGATAACACCCGGTGTAAATTCAATCTTCCGATATAACCCATTTCAATATTCTTCGAACACCAAACGTAATATTTCTGAACGTTAAACGTTGTTACAATTGTTGTCGCGCCAGTGTTCTGCGGGATGAATCGATTCAACGTTGAAACCAGTCAACCGCAATCTACACGACTCGAAATGTTCACGTAAAATTTAGTTTTCATCGTGCAGGTTAATCCTTCCCGTGCATTAGGCAGACAAGACAGACGCTGTCGAATATAAAAGTAACTTGATCTAGTTTTGTTATATTTTCATGTAATTTGCGACTAGTTTTCCATCGTTTACATTTAGTCAAGATCAAACTTCTCTGTACAATTATTTAGGCCAACAAGAAAGTCGAGACACGAACTTGATCTAGTTTTGTTATCTTTTCATATAATTTGTTAAGCTTCTCGACTAGTTTACCATCATTCACATTTCATCGATATCAAACATCTCTGCACCATGAACTTTTGAGAAAATAAAACAACTATGTACATTCTTAAAAGAACAGTTCACATCGTTCACATTTAATCGAGATAAAACACATGTACATTTTTAAAAGAACTTTGTCTTAATCAAGATACCATTTCTAACGAAGTATGCGGTTCTATATTTCAGGTGTTAGGCAATAAATAGTTACAAATAATAAGATAAATAAGCGATGGCTGGCAGTGGAGAACTTTGGGTGCAATGTTTCACCTGCTGCTTGACGCAACAAGGGCCGAGGACGCGCAATGGGAGGCAAAGATCGCATCAGAGGTTAAGGATAGACCGCAGTATGATAGGGGTGCCCACAAATTTTAGACACACTGGTCACATAAGCAGCGGAGACGTGGATATGACCAGTGCGCAATTGTCGAATATTCAGGCACAGATGCAGATGAAAGGAGGCTATGACAACGCGTATGGAGTTAAGGTAGCATAATTTTAGTTCTTCTGGTAGAGAGTATAAGGATGAAGATTGTCTTCAAACGAATATTTTGTTACAGGCATGTTGAAAATAATCGCTCAACGCATTTAGACTGACCTGGAAAACAATCTTGCAACGGGACTACAAAATCGACTCTGTTTTTAATGTCTGTTGTTCCTAGCATCGAAATGAACATACATGCAGCCTGTACGCACAGATGCGTTTGGAAGAGGTCTCATTTAAAAATGAAATCCAATTTACAAAGATGGAACGCAAAACAGAATCCACGTTTGCAAGTTGCTAAGCTATCCAGAGACCATATTAAAAATTTGCATTTAACGACTACTTACCTTTAACTTCCGTACAAGTTACATTTTTACGATAAAGACTGGATGCTCCATAGGAACAGAAACTGCCACATTATACACACAAGTTTTGGAGGTGCATTACCATTTTGTTTTACTTTTTTGCAACTTGGAATTATTCTTCCATTTAAAATAGTCGATGTTCATTGATATAGACATTTATAATATTATGCTAGATGTTATATCGAGCGTTACTCGTATTTACATGATTTTTTCTAACTAAATGACTCTGCAGTAGTAAATCTGTCATTAATTAGCGTCAGATACCGTTCTTATATTTCCTAGCGAAAATAGAGAAGTACTTCACAGTTACGTAGTGCTTTTGTAAAAAGATAAAAAAACAAGAAAGAATGTATTTTGCATGGTTCACCTGTGCCGATTAATGGATAAATATTTTAGCGTATATACGGTGAACGCCAATGTTCACAAAGCACGGCCCATTTTTCCTACTTCCGTATTTCACCCCGAACATGGGGCGCGTCAACCTACATTAGGTAATTTTTGGAACTTAGATGTGTCGAAAAAAAAGTCGAGAGAAGAAAAATTATTTATACGTATTTTTCCTAGTCTGTAATCATTCTACTACAAATCTTGAATTGTCATAGCTACTGTTTGTTATACTTTAATCATACAAATTGTGATCTCTCGGAGGTGTATCCATGGACCAGTGACAAATGTACGAGGACAAAAGAGGCAGGGGAGGTAGGAAGACAAATAATCCTTTGCGGATATTTTGATATCAAATTTCAATTTTGGACCACTGCGCGTGTAAAAATAAATGTATATTAGTTAAACTTCGAAAACATGCCTACACCCTCGATTTCCGATCGCCTTCTGTGTATACATCGTAAATATTTATTTAGACTTTTGGTACTTTTGACAAAGAAAACTTAAATAAATGTACAAGCACTTGATGGACTATGAAAAAAAATGTGCGTCGAAACAAAAGATAGTTCTAAGTATTGTATTTAATTATGTAAGAATAAATTTGTGTACTTGTGCAATTATGTTTCATTCGTTTGGTTCACCAATAACATGTACGACAACGTTTCTTTTTAATGCTACATACCGCATTTATTTATCGTTGTGTCATCTACAACGCGTAAGAGTATTACATCAATATAGTTAAACATAAGATACAAAAGATATAGTATTTTTAAACTGTACATTGTTACATCGATGTTAATAGCTATAATATCACATAATATCCACGCGAATATAGCTTCACGTCCGTTTCAGAGACTCGCCTCATCCTCCTCGCACAAAGTATCGCGTTTAAAGCTTTCGCTCTCTCTCCAGTTAAAATCATGCATGTAATAACATTCGTTCAAGAATATTCACACCAAAAAGAATATTCTGCACAATAAAACATACGTACATTCGCCTAGTGATAATCGTACTCTAATATCAAACACATCGCATACGTAAATACATGAACAATGATTCGCGTACACTTATATTTTAAGCATCCATTAGTCATGGATAAATCAAAGAAACGCCCGCGAGTCTTTAGTATTCGTCTTCTACTCCGCCTAGCTAAGCTAGCAGACTATTTCAAGCACAATCGTTCTCTCTCTCTCTCTATCTCTCTGTTGTATTAAAAATTGAAACACAAAGTAGCAAAAGATACAACAGCCAGGTATCTCGAGCTCCGAACTATATAAAAATATAGGAAGAAACCATCTCGGTATTTATTTAGATAGATCTCGGTAGATACTTAGGAATCAGTACTGGAAGAAGTTGTACTCGAATCAATGAAATGTTTCTGTCGATTTACCATTAACGATGCAAATGTTAGTGGCATGCGAGATCCTGAGAATTCCCGAAACCCGACGGGATGTGAATACGGTTAGAAGTAGTGTACATACAAAATGTCCACAAAGGAAGAGTATAAATAAGAGTTTTATCTGGGAAGAATTCGACACGTTAGATATTGTGGAATTCATTTTTTCATCCGCGTTGCAATAAGCGTCATGTTACTTCCGGTTTTTTTTTGCGCCGAATCACATAAATCTCATTCAGCCCATTCTAGGTTTCACACCTCCAGAGAACGTGAGGTGACAGCAGCAACTCGACGGAAACTTGAATGTGTCCAGGACTAGCGTATCGTTCGGTAATACTGCCACAAGTTGTCGATAGGCGTACTTTTGCCTACAGCTCGTTTTGTAGCCCACACCAGGTCCGTTTACCATACTGCATGCAGCGTTTTCGTTGCTACAAAACGGTTCACGAATAATTAAAAATATACTCAAGGTGGTCTACTCATAATTGATTGAGATACCTACCTACACTTCTCGATTCGAATCCCCTGTTTGAAATTCTCCTGGTTAGCAATATATTTCCATTCGTTGTCTTTGTTCATGGCCGCTTGAACGTATACAACTTGCTCCTGAAACGATACGTGTTTACCAAACCGGTTACATTTCCACCAACAAGATTACAATTTTTATATGATTCCAACTACACGTGTATACTTACGGTAGATACGCAGAGAGGCACGTCGTCGTCCGAGTCGAATCTCTGCACTATGTCGGACACCTATTCAGACAAAGTTAGAGAATGTTAAAAATGTAAATTTACAATGAATAAAAAATATGTACATATACATATGCATACGTATATCCTACCGGGTACAAAATGTGTCGAATATTATACATTGTTTTATAAAAATTACAAAGCTGAATTTATTTAGATTTTTCACAATTTTTATAATAATACGTGTTCGAACAAAGAAATTCATTGAATAATATTTAATTGAAGCACATCTTTAATGTATATACCAACCTCGTCAATAACTGCCAGATATTTCAGGCTTTCATTTCGCTTTAAAGCCTCGTTTACTGTGTGTTCCGGATAACTTTTTACTGTGTCGCAGTATGTAGATGCAGACGACCCCTTGCAGACAGGTTGCGTCGGTATAGTCACAGTCGTTCCTTCGTAGTCCTCGGGAAATACAATCGCATCCGACTGCATGTCCCGAAAATCTGTGGAAACAAATTTTCACGATAAGTTATATTTTCTAATTTGGAAAATTTAAGTGATGCGATTGTTTTCAAAGGGCCTAGCCGAATAAGATGGTCAAACCTGCCCTTAGACGTTTTTCAACGGCTCTTGAACCATTCGAAAGGTGATCCAGAAAAACCCCTCTGTGCAAAATTTCAACCCTCTAGCTTGCCCGTGAGGGTAGTTACAGGGTAAATTCGATTTAGAGCTTTTCTGCGAATTTTCCGGTTTTATATGCGTTCTAAAAATCTGAAAAAAATGTGGCATATTTTGGATCCCTGGGCGGATTTTTGAGAATTTTTTCAGATTTTTTTATTGCAAACTGTGGTCGTAAAAATTGAAAAACCCCAAAAAAAGCGGAAAAATATTTTTTTCTCAAAAATATGAAAACATGCCATTCCAGTTTTTGATTCCCTGATGAACTACTATAACCAGAAGTGTTGTCAATTTTTTTTAGATTTTTTGTTGTGGTGCATCATTGTCAAAAACAAGAAAAACCGAATTTTTTCGACGTTTCTGCTGTTGGGAGGAAAGTTACACTTGTTGGTTTTACCGTGGGTGTATATTAAGTAATTTTTAGCATTATTACATTGAAACAAACAATTGTTTGACCTAAAAAATGTGATTTGAGAGAAAAGAAAATTGTATACTGTGCGATATATACTTAAATGTTAGAAACGCTTTCAACATCGCCGGTTGGCGCAGTGGTTAAATCGTCGGACTAGGGAGCGGTTATGCTGGGGTTCGAATCCCCGGTGGTAGTAGTTTTTTCTTCATTACATTAAACTTTTTTTTCAATTTTTAATTGAATGGTTTGTTCGTGTGAGTTTAACAATATATTTTTTAATGTTTTAAAATATTTAAATAACATTTTTAGTAAAGTACATATATACAAAAATAGTTTTGGAGTATCTATTATTTCCTCGATTCTCTCATTGTATATGTTAATCACGACGGTCCGGTTTAACATTTTTACCATTAAAAATCATTAATCTAGTTTCTGAGTCTTGCGTCAAAAAAAATTAGGGAGAAAATGAGACCAGTATTTTGAAAGTAAGGTGTCAGGAACAAATAACCTAAACGATGTAAAACGCTATTGTTGCGATTGTGCCAACGGTAATCGTACTATTGGGTGTTGTTCACACGTAGCAGCAATTATTTATTACTTATCCCATGCTCGATACTTCCATAGCATTATACGGCCAGCTGAAATCCTTAGCACCATTTTTAATCAAAATGAAATTACACCCATCATAAATGAGGACAGTGATGAAGATTGAAAACCAACCACTTGAATTTTTAATCTAGTTTTCAAATATATATAAAATATGAAATTACTAGCACACACCTCCCTAATTTTTTTTGACGCAAGACTCAGAAACTAGATTAATGATTTTTAATGGTAAAAATGTTAAACCGGACCGTCGTGATTAACATATACAATGAGAGAATCGAGGAAATAATAGATACTCCAAAACTATTTTTGTATATATGTACTTTACTAAAAATGTTATTTAAATATTTTAAAACATTAAAAAATATATTGTTAAACTCACACGAACAAACCATTCAATTAAAAATTGAAAAAAAAGTTTAATGTAATGAAGAAAAAACTACTACCACCGGGGATTCGAACCCCAGCATAACCGCTCCCTAGTCCGACGATTTAACCACTGCGCCAACCGGCGATGTTGAAAGCGTTTCTAACATTTAAGTATATATCGCACAGTATACAATTTTCTTTTCTCTCAAATCACATTTTTTAGGTCAAACAATTGTTTGTTTCAATGTAATAATGCTAAAAATTACTTAATATACACCCACGGTAAAACCAACAAGTGTAACTTTCCTCCCAACAGCAGAAACGTCGAAAAAATTCGGTTTTTCTTGTTTTTGACAATGATGCACCACAACAAAAAATCTAAAAAAAATTGACAACACTTCTGGTTATAGTAGTTCATCAGGGAATCAAAAACTGGAATGGCATGTTTTCATATTTTTGAGAAAAAAATATTTTTCCGCTTTTTTTGGGGTTTTTCAATTTTTACGACCACAGTTTGCAATAAAAAAATCTGAAAAAATTCTCAAAAATCCGCCCAGGGATCCAAAATATGCCACATTTTTTTCAGATTTTTAGAACGCATATAAAACCGGAAAATTCGCAGAAAAGCTCTAAATCGAATTTACCCTGTAACTACCCTCACGGGCAAGCTAGAGGGTTGAAATTTTGCACAGAGGGGTTTTTCTGGATCACCTTTCGAATGGTTCAAGAGCCGTTGAAAAACGTCTAAGGGCAGGTTTGACCATCTTATTCGGCTAGGCCCTTTCTCAATCTCTTTTTCCAACATTTATTCAAACAGTATATGTGTATACAATATTTAACTTTGCATTGAAATATTATCGTACAATAGCTACATCTAATCAAAATAAAACAATGGAATCAAACTGGAAGCTAGAATATGTATTCTTTAGTGTCCGGTGATTTATGAACGGTAGTATACAGGATGTCCCAAAATAAGTGTAACTCCCGGAAATGGGGGGTTCCTTAGGTCATTTCAAGAGACATTTTCCTTTACAAAATGGTGTCCGCGGCTTTGTTTAGGAGTTATTATTGAAAAACACGGACCAAGCAAAGCGCGGCTACAGCGGATTGATTCTGGTTCGGCCAATAGCGACACCACTGTCGCCGAATCGGACTCCGTTCGCTATAGCCGGGCTCTGATTGGTCCGTGTTTTCGATAATAACACCTAAACAAAGCCGCGGACACCATTTTTGTAAAGGAAAATGTCGCTTGAAATGACCTAAGGAACCTCCCATTTCCGGGAGTTACACTTATTTTGGGACACCCTGTATAATTCTTCTTTTACCAACCTATAAAACTTCTAGGAGAGGTTCTCGACAGCGTATTTACAATACCCCTACGATCTCTGCTCTGTTCTCCGCCATTGTTGTTGGACCATTCACCGGAACCGGGTAGGTCGCTTTCCTCGGAGGCTTCGGTAGCTTTGGGGTTCACCGATTTCTTGCTAATGCGAAGAAATTGAACGGCGTCCTCTTTTATCGTTTTGTCGGCGTGATGCGGTAACGCGTCGGTATTATGGTTGATCTGTAAAATTCAAATGCTGGTCAAGGTACGTCACTTTGAAAAAAATCTGCGTTGATCCGAAGTACCGTTAGTGTTCGAGTTACCATCGCGCCAACTCAAGTAATACATACCAGAGTTGGGCAGTAACGGATTCTTTTGTAATCGATTATTTAATGAAATCATATTGGCGTTGAAATAATTCAGTAATCATGATTACGTTATGGTTTATTCTTCTCTTTATATATTGTACATAAAGATGGCGTTGAAGAACCTGAGCTCTATTTGCCCAATACAAGCCCTAGAGAGCTAGCTAGGTTGTAGTGGTATCTGTACGTTGAAAATTGTACAACTAGCCGTGTGTGTACGTTTATAAAGTTCTTTGCATCATCGTATTGCCTAGTGCTGTACGATTTAGAACTAAATGTTATTGTTGACGTTTGCTCTAGCCGTCTATAATGTCTATAAAAGCAAATTACACTACCAACTATTTTAGTGATCAGTAGCCACGATTAATAATTGAATTTAATATTAATCGTAATATTCAATAATTAATCGGATTACGTTTTGCCCAACTCTGGTAATTAATATTTCTTTAGAAAAACGACGACTACCGTTACCGACTAACAATAAGTACCTGACGCACATTCGCTCACGTGGATCAACAAATACACATTATCCTCTCCATTCGATGATCGACGCGAGTATTAATAGTTCTGCTTATATAGCGTGCTACAGAAACCTGTATCATCAGTTTTAATTCTTGCGTGAATGGTCGTAAAAGGCTGGCCATGATATTAGCAATGACCCACGCTAGATATCTCACTTTTTTTGTGTTTCTAGTTTCTCTAGACAGATTAAATTCTACCACAAGTATACAGCACGAGTATTAATCACGGCACGAGATGTCGTGTATGCATTACAATGAATTTTCCGCAACAGTATAAGTGCAAGTACGAATTATGTTCGCTTATCTTTCACGCCGAATCTTTACGGTTTACGAAACATCGCGCAGTACAATTAAAAAGCACACGATTTACTCTTTGTTATCCGAGAGCGAATCTATGAACGTATTCATTATATTTCGCGCGAAACTTCTTGGGAATCTTCCGTAAAAAACTGTTTAAGAACACAGCAGAGTGGTTGCATATTCTATCCAAAATCAATGAAAGATTAGCATTAAAGGATTGAGAGAGAGAGAGAGAGATTGCATCGCTCGAGCTGCCGGATCAAGATAAACGCGTTTACGAGTTTCTTCACTATCCGAAGAATAATTGACAACGACTCGTTTAATCCGGCCTTTGATTCAGGGGTTCTCAGTCGTGTTTATATAATTTCTCATCTTTCTCGCGTTTTCGATATCCAAGTTTCGAAGCCATTGAGAATTCCTGCGTTAAAATATTCATCAACGTATGTACATCTCAAGGCATACTCGAAAGTTTCCGGCAGACGCGGTGTTCATTCTTGGCAGTAAAATAACGCACTGGAATCACGCTCTGTACATTGTGCATGTGACAAACGCAGAGACAGTCCGTTTAAATTCAACTTTTCTTCAGTTTCGCAATAGGAAATAGAACATAGGATAATGTGCTCAGGAAGATCTCTATACATATATATATTTTCTTCGATTCTAAGAAAATTGTTAACAACTTCCTTTAAATCACCGATGTCAGCCCGGAGAAACCCTATTTGCGAAATTAGGATTCGTGAATATTAACTGGAACCGTCGCGTCGTTTCCTGAATAGAATTAGTCGGGTAACGGTTTGATTAGTCTCTACTTCGTTTCCTCTAGCATAGCGTTATACGTTAATTGCGGGTCTTTATGCATTTATGGCTTATGGAAATTTTCAATAAAGTGCTACAATATAAAATTCGATAGAATTCAATACTATTTTCATTTGTGTTGGATCTACGAAAACTGTTCTCTTTAAAAATAGAATTTTATTTCATTATTAAACATCCGGAGTCTAGCTATATATATATACGCGTTTCAGCTCGTAAAGTATTTTCGTCGAAGCGGTATAACTTCCAGTCGAGTTCATCGGTAGACAGTGGATCTTTGTGCAAAATAAAAATGTTCTACGTGATTTTCGACCGACTGGAGTGAAACGAGAATTTATTTTCTTTCTCAATATGTCAATGGATCGCGAAAACGATATAACTGTGTTTTAAAATTCTTCTAATATTTTCACCGTCTTAAATTGCATCTATTCACTTTCCCATAAATGCCCAAAATCCGCTGTTTATTCATCGGACACTCCGCAGAAAAAGTTGACGGTATTAACCGTTCAACTTCGCATAAATCCACCCCGGCACGCAGAATACAGTTACGCGATGATAACAGGTCTCATATTACGTAAATATGGCCGGCCGGCTGCTAATGGGAGACTATACTGTGCGTTAACTATGTAATATTATAGAGTATGTATCGCGGTTCAGTCTGTACGTCGCGAACGTGTTTCGCATTGTTAGTTCATTCTTTCGGTAGTTGGACGTTATTTGATTCGTTGCAGCACGTGTATTTCCGATAGCTTCGTACTGCACAACTGTTTACAGGTGATATGTAGACAGCGGATCTTTATGTAAAATAAATATTTTGTACCTGAATTGCAACAAATTGAAGTGAGGTAGAAATCTATTCGTTAATACTTTCAACGCTAAACCAACCGAGTCTCAAAACTAATTGGCAGACGTTCCCTTATAAAAATGACACGATTCATTCTATTTAGACTCTGTGCAGCTTCTATTGTAATACATGTACTACTAAAGATATCTATACTTATTACTTTTCTAATTGTAAAACAAAAAACCTGGAACCGGCCATTATCGACCAGTATTGGTAGGTTTTCATTTTGTTCATAAATGCATAAAATCCGTTATCTACTGATACGTTGAATCTCCGATTATTATTGCTTTCGACCAAGCATATAAAATAACGAGAAATAGACAAATAACAGAGGAGAAGTTAGCATAGAGGCAAATCGAACAAAATATTTTCAACGAGGACTGTACAATATCACTTTTTGGTATCGAGTTTCGATGATTATTGGCTGCAGCAATAACAACACGATTGCCGAAGGAACACAACAGAGAACACTCCTATCTCAGGCCAACAAATCTTTCGCGCACGACACGAGACGCGCAGTATTTTCGATTAGAGATGATAAAAATTGTTCGCTTGCTTACCAATAATATGAAAAAGCAGACTCGTAATCCGTAGGCTGGTTCCATTGTTTGGTAGATACACTGTCAAAACAGCACGGTAGACTTGATTGTCGATAGATAGCTCAACGATCCTCCACGTTCAAGCGATCGCTCACGACTCACGATCGACGATTGACCTGTTCCTGTTGCGCGCTCCACGTTGCCAGTACCAGATGTCTTAACCGAACCCCCTCTTCAGCCCCTTCATCCAGTGCCGTACCCCAGGGAACCGAACAAACCGATAGGGGGAGCATTCCTCGTGGAATGGTTACCGAGCCGGCTGGGGGTAGGTGTTGGGTGTTGGGTTTCGATGCGCCGCACGGTGGGGTGAAACCATGAACTTTGTGTAAAAATCAAAGAACTTTCGATAGAAATGAGAAAACGGCGGATCCCTATGCAAAATAAAAAGTTTCTACATCAATTGTAAGACACAGGAGCTAAATATAAATCTAGGTGCACGGTAGTGCACCACCCAAGTTCTCGCACTACCTCCTTTTACACGAAACAACTTGGCCGTTTTTTAGAGGCTTGTAACTCGAAACTGGAGGCAGATGGAAATATGTAATTTCGTACACTTGTTAAGTGCTATCGTGTCTCAATATTGGCAAAGCATTAATCTTCCAACATTAGTAGGTTCCGAGATATAGGACCACAAAAATCGCTAAATTTTACACCTTAAACAAAAAATGGCTGTATCTCGGTACTAATATAGCAAGTTGACGCAGTCAGAACCTGTTGGATATTTACTTTGATGCTTTTTGATGCAACAGCGTCACAAGAATTACTAAAAACTTATTTTTGCAGAAAACTTATAATTGATATTTCAATTCACTAATTGAAAAAGTAAAATTAATAACAGTCCTTTTACAAGCTCGTAAATGCATAAAATTGGAACATCTTATTTTTATTTCTTGAATTGCCGTTGCAATTGAAAGCCTCGTGCATACCTAGTAAGGACACGTTTTATCGTGGCTCATTTGACATTGTCCAAGTCAAGGAACTGGTTGACTGGTACCTCGAGTTTTCCAAACACAATGGAAGTCCCAAGAAGGTGGTACGAACTCGGAATTGGCACCTGCCAATTTCTTCGCTAAACCGTGCCGGACCGTAATTAAGCAGGTACTAATGACAGTGTTTAAGAACTCCGGATTAGACCTGTGCTCCAAGTAATTTGAAAACGTTCCTTGACCGTTCCTTTTAACGTGTTTCTCTTTTATTGCAGTACCCCTGAATTAGTTTCTAGAACACCATTTTATAACTACAGAAATGGAAGAAACGTATCGTGAATATCTGAATTTTGTATTTTACAAATGCACAAATTATTCATTCTAGATTCAACCGAATGCTGCGCAGATCTGCATATTTACTATTCAAATAAGAAATTGCATTATTTCTACGTATTTTATATGGAATAACAATTTTTCACCGCTTTTGATGGACGCACTCCATTAACATAATTTTTCAAGGGTTTCGATTATTTAAGGGAAAAATGTTTCCGACGAAAGTTGAACTAAATCTAATGTTTTTTCGACAAAAGATAAAGATCATTCTGATTTTTTATATATTAAAATACATTTTTGATTTTATAATATTATAGCCGACGTTGAGACGAATTCAACGACCTATCATATGATTATATGATCTCGGGCTCATAAAATACGGTAAAATAGTTTCTTCCAACTTTTACGGGTCAAGTGCATGTTTTGGACCTGTGTCGCCAGGTCGAAAAAATCGAGGGGATTAAATTTACCCTCTCTCTAATGACCAGAGCAATATGTGACTCGTTGTGCGACATGTTTAGCAAGGGACGCTGGAGTGTATCAAGGTAGTGGAAGGGGTAGAGAGGAAGAGGAAAAAGCATCCGTTTCGGTAGCTATCTGGCGACGTTATGTGGGACCGTAGGAAAAACGCGCGAAAGCAGTTGTGCGTTTGAAACTCGAGGGTGCGGTCACGTGGGTGCGGTAACGTAAGGTTTGATTCAAATCGCATAATGTCCGATATAAAAACTGTTTTATCTTTGCTATGCCAGCATTTTAAACTGTCGATGAATGTTACAATGAAACCGGAATATTTCAGACTAGCAAAATTTGATGACACTCCAGAAAACGTCGTAAGTATTTGCAATCGGTGTTACATAACCCCTATACGCACCGCTGTACTTACTTACATGCGTAAACAGTCGACAAAATATTAATTGATGATTTATTTTCTGTAATAGAGTCAGACATTCTGGGAAGCATTGAATATTTTGAGTTACCGTATTGTACAAGAAAAGCACATCGAAGTCAACTTTCAACATTATGGTAAATAGATCTTTTGATCTAGTACCCAGATAGATAAATATGTAAGAAACTCTTGTCTATATTTGTTAAGACTGAGTATATTTTTAGATACAGTGTGGGCTACCAAATTATATTTTGCGTATCTACAGTATCCTTCCATCGAGTTTTATGCTTCTAGCAAGCACGATAGAAACAGCAGACAATTATTATTAGCGTTAGCTTGGCTTCTTGGAACTAAAGATGCTTTAGACGTTATAATTCGTGTGAATCTGTCAAACAGTGTTCTTGGAAAGGAATGTTCAAAGTCAAACGATTCAGAAGTAGTCTACAATTTAAATGTAATTGAAATTGAATTAGTAATTAGTAGACTGCAGATTTTATGCATTAATGATAAAAATGGGTAGGTCTAATTTATGATAGTAAAAATATTTGATGAATTTAAATGCAATACTATATTATTTTCAACCTATTAAACGTAGTCGGCAAGAAATTAAATATTTATTTCACTCCAACTTGTTGCAATTCAGGTACAAAGTTTTTATTTTGCATAAAGATCTGCAGTCTAATTATTAGAGAATATCTACTCTCTTGGATATCTATCCAAGAAATGATACGCTCTTTTCAGGAAAAAAAGTTAGAGCATGATGACGTCCCAAAAACAATGATTGCCCAGTTGAATAGTATGGTACATTTACATGGTAAAGTGAATTACAATATCAGACAGATATATAATCTCGTTTCTGAGAGAGCTAATTTAATAAGCAAAGTTCATGCTGCAACTATTAAAGTCAGCGGCCTCCCTCATTTGAGCGTATCTGAACTGGCTCTAATGAAACGTATTGCAACTGCTGATAAAAGTGAGCTATCCCGGAATGATAAGAAATACATGCAGGAATTAGTAACTGCTGGGAATTTACTGGATGTGCACGCTAAATGGCAAAGGAAAGAACATATTTTCTTTGAATGGATGGTAGATATTTGACTTGATGTTTTATGTAGATGTATAGTAACGGCTAGACTGTGGACTTTTATGCAAAATAAAAACACCATCGATTTCAAGACTTAAGCACCAAATAGAAATTCCCTTCTCGCTTCAATGACTTAGAAAGTTTGAAAATTGCATACCGACACCTAATTCTTCTAAGCTTTGTACCAAACTGAGTTTTCTAAAAGCATAAAATCCACAGTCTGGTAATGGCATAGTAATAGTGAAAACAACATTTTCAGGTAACGGTAGTGCAAGAACATAAAAAGCATTCGAGTACTAGTTCCCTCAAGATAAACTGGAATGAAATTTTTAATTTCATATCCGTGCTGCACCAAGTAATGCAAGGAAGATTCGAAGCTTTATCTTGCCAAGAGAACCGTGGCTGTAGTAACCAAATGTTTAGAAGTGTGTCGCGGTTAATGAGGACTGAAACGGGTCGCGATATAATGGAGAATCGAATGACAGAGATGTCAGAGGAATTGGAGAAAGAAACGAGAAGTCTGTCGGAAAGCAAGGAAAAGTTATCCGACGAGTTGAGGAAACTTTTACATTTAATTCCTTCTTGTATACAACTTTGACATATCATAACAAAATATAAAAGGGAAGCGCAAACGTACGCCCGAACACAGTGGTATCTTACAACTAAGGAACTCCTGGTTGAGTCTTAAGAGGGTAGACTCATTTTCCCAGGATTGCACCTTCTCATTTCTCGATAATGCAAAAATGGGGTTTTTTTTAATTTGCATTATTCGATTAGAGTCTGATCAGCGCAATCGAGGCAGTTGTCGATGGAGATTTCAATGGACTCGTATTGTTTGGACATAACTGTGATGACAAAGAAAAACGCCGCATGTCATAATTTCGAAAAATTTTAGTTTATGCATTAATCGAGCTTCACGGTGCATATAGGATTGACGTATTTACCAGGAAAACTTCGAAAGGCTCGAGAAAGTAATGCAATTTAACCGACGTCCTATGTCAAAGCACTAGTGACCAAAACTTTAAACGGCAACATCTCGAAAGTGAAAGTATTTGATACGCGGCGTTCTTCCTGACGATAACAGATAAAGTTTACGTCGTGGAAAGAGCTACCGAAACACCATCCACCACTCCGAACGACGAGATAAACACATTGAGAATGGTCACTAGAAATATCCCGATCACTGTCCAGTTATTTGCTTGTTCAGCTTTACACATTTGAGCTAAGTCCTTGACGTTGTATCTGCTGTTCCAAATCAGACCTATTCCCACTGCGATCTGAAGAAATAGACTGGCGCCTATCATGACCAACGACGGATAGAAGTACGGATGTCCTCCGTCGGTCTGTAGAACGTAACGCAATTGATTGGCGTTCGCGGACAGGAGAGCCAGGTCCATCATCCCTTGGGCTAGCGTTTTTTTGTGCTGATAAATGTTGACGTCGGGAGTGGGCTGGAGCGGAGGCACTATTGGGAAAAATGGCACCGACGTCCGAGGATCTTCTGGCAGCAAGCCATCGTCTATTCCCCGGTGATCGAACCCGATCGGTGGCCTTCCTTCCGGTTCGAGATCGTCGATTTCCGGTCCAGATGTTGGCCGAGGATTGTTCGTGTTGTCCGTCTCCAACAGAGAACCCAGTCGAGGTCTTACGGTAACGGCTTCCAGTTCCTTGGACGTCAACGGTTGAGACACCTCGTCCGTGAGATCATCCATGTACAGAATCTCATCACCGTTGTGCTTCAAGGGATCCATGTTTTTCCTCAGACCGTTCGGCCGTTGTCCAATCTTGCTGTTTGTTCAGTTAAGCGAGACAGAACGGAATTCGATACAGGGTACTTTTATCAGTGTACAGGAAACGTGCGGTTTCGAAGGTCCAACATTAGAACAAACAGGTTTTTAATTCACCGTTACCGTCTCCGTTCTAACAACGGAACGAGATGGAAATTTGTTTAGATCGTGTTTGTATAATAATGCGATGCTCGGCAACACGCGGTAACGCGTGCGCGCGCGTGAATACGATAGTCAGAAGCTGTTACTGCCGCCGCGCTCGAACCAAACAGATCTGCTGGCCACGCGTTCCTGCAAGCGCAAACTTCCTTCCATTCACTCGATCGAAACGAGCTGATTCACGATCGCGTTCGTGATGTCATCGTTAGACCGTCACGGTTCTCTTCAACTTTGGATTTACCAGCCCCGTCAAAGCCATTATTTCTTGTTGCGCGATGTTACGTTGTATCTGGCACGCTCGTTCGGATTCATTAAGCGAGTCATTAAGCGGCGTCTCTCGAAATGGGCTTCCACTATTAATCACCGAGCACAACAATTCTTTATCGTGAGCGCACTGTAACCCCGAGCAGCTCGGACCGATTTGTACGAACGCGAGACGAACGCGTTTGTTAGAACTATAACGATTGATCGCAACGAGGGTCTCTGGAATGTAAAAGTCTATCAGGACACTGCTATCAGTTCCGTGCTACTGACACGTGCTTCCCGAAGTAGGTGAAAACGACGTTCTCTCTCACAGGTTGCCTCGAGAGTCAAGGCTTTTATGCGACCGAGTGGTAGGGGAATGGCATTGCTCCAACGAAACCTTGTAAGATCGTCAATATACTATAAATAATATGTAACTAGCCACAGTGATTCGTGGAATCAGCGAAACAACATATGTAGGTTGCGTATAGTTTTATCCAACAAAGCAAAGAGGTCTTCTTTGTATCGACGACAAGGTCAAGAAGACAAAGATTTCTGTCGGTGGTACCGCGAGAAGCTCGTTCGCAGAAGCATTCTGCGAAGAATCGTAAAGCATCGAATTCGTGATACCGAGTACGGTGCACAGGATATCCCAAACGAGTTCCACTGTACTTTCCCGTAGTCGTCAATGACTCTGAGCACGTTTTGCCGCCGCTGCGCTTCTCGTTCTCGGTTGTGACGAGATTGCGCAACCATACTAGGAGCCGCAAACTGCATTGAGACGTTTCCTGCCTGTGAATCTCTGTTTGGGGAACCACTCGTGCCCGTCTCTTTATTTCTATTTTCGTACGAGGAAACCAGAATCGTGCGAACCAGCACCGTGAATCACCGGCGGAAAAAACATAGTTTCTCGGGCTCGATCGATGAAAGGTACGACGGTAACACGCCGTGACATCTTGAAGAAGTACATAGATGACGCTAAACGATCGAAGCAGTCAGAATATGAAAACGTTCGAATCGTTTGTCCTCTACGATCTCGAGAATTATTGGAACAAGACCGTCTCTCCGTAGTTCTCAACGTATAACTATACGTATGCAGGATCGCGGTATCGAACTAGCCCGTCGTCAAGTAAACAACCATTCCTGTTATACGAGATTTCAGACAGACGGCATTCCCGCAGTTGCGTTCGAAACGCGTACAGTGGTCGAAGACGCTCCGCGCAAAGTTGTTCGGCATCGTCGACCTTGAACGCCAAATTGAGAAGTTAATATGAAAGAATTCTGAGATCATGAAGACTCAGAAGTGTTGTGCCCATTGTCCAGGAAAGTTGGTAACTTCATCGTCGGCCAATGAGTTTCACGAATGCTGCCAGTCCAAGTATGTCACTGGGAACCTGAGAATATCTTCTTTAACTGAGCACATTTCGGACTGTCCCAAAAGGAGAGAGACCAAGGAAGATCCTGAAGAGGACTTGGCGAAGAGAATCGATGATCGTCGACCATCTTGCTACGAGCACTTTGCGTTGGCGAAAAAATTACACGCGGAGAACTTGGACCATCAGCCTCTGCCGGACAAGGTCGACGACCTTGTGTTCAAGAACATGGGCCCGGAGAGGGCCTGACGACGTTCGAGCGGACGGCGCTGCAACCGCGAAGATCGAGCGAGCGGATCTGCCAAAAGATATGGGCCGGTTTTAGGTTGCAAGGAGCCGAAGACGAAGATGGACTTGGCGATTTGTTGGGAAACCCCGATAGATCCGGTCTACGAACCGCCCAGGCCCAGCCACATCGATGGCTCGGAGGGTGGACTAGCTCCAGCCATCTTCACGTTGGTTCACCGAACTCCGAGCTCGACGAGTTCTCTTCGTTCGGTTCAAGTTGTCGCGAAGAACGTCGAGCATCGCGAGAATAGTTGCTCGAGGAGCAGAGGAGAGATCGACGACGAAGGGAGACGTTGTTGCGATTGTCTCTGCGAGAGGCTCGATGGAGTCAATATATCGAAGAGGAAGGAAGAAGAGGAACGAAGACCACATCCTCGAAGAGCTGGTTTTAGAAAGTGCTTCGCCTGCGAGCCGAGAAATTTCGCTGACGACCCTAGGCTGATCAAGTCGGCCGTAGGTCTGGCTCTAGGCATCGAAAAGAGGGAAGATCAAAGGAAGAAAGCCACGGTACCGAGACCCAGGACTCCTTTCGCCAAACGGTCCTTCCGTATCGACACATTAGCTCCTCCGTTCAGTGTTGTAAACGGGTGTAGAAGCGCCGATTACCCGGAACACTGGAGACTCATGTCGGTTTATCAACAATCTTACCGAAACCCGCAGAAACGGAGAAACTATCGTTGTTAGTTATTCATTGTTGCGACATATTAGGTGTTAGGCCAAGTGACGGGTAGACGCATCGAATCAATAAACCGTCTAGAGTCTAGAGCCGCGTTTTATTAATTACTTGCTTATAATTATGAATTGTTACTCAACCGAATAATGTTGTATCGTCTAGGATTAGCGTAAAATCTATTCTGTTGACGTAGCGTTTGAACAATTGACATTTGTAAGAACTATGAAACAGTTGCAAACTAGTGCAGCGATGGACATAAAAAACGAACCGGAGATGGTGTTCGTTCGTTATTCGTGGTCCGGAACGTTGACGGGTTTTCGATGGCGCTTGATGCTGCTTATGTTGATGTATTGAAGCCTCGTGGTTTTATCCAGTTCGCAAGTATCTTCCAGACCCGGGCCTTCGTCCAAGTTCTGGAGGGCTACGTTTTGTAAACGGTTCAACAGATCCGGATATCTGGATATGTACCGACGGAAGTCGTCACGTTTCAACACGCAGATCTCGCATGTCTCCACCGCTACCACGGTAGCGATTCTCAGTTCGCTCTCCATCACCAACGCGATCTCCCCAAAGTAGCTTCCGTCCTCCAGATGGCAGACCTTCCAATATTGGTAATCGAAAATGCATACGAGATGATTTTGGAATAGCCACATATGTACAGGGTGTAAAGAAAGTAATGGTCATCCGTCCTAGGGGTGAATCTACACCTCTGGATCGGTAGACATTTGTAAGAGAAACTTGCCGCAAATTTGTTTATGACAAAGAAAATGGTTGTTAAAGTTTTTTTTTTATCAACGCCTTCTACTCATCGAGAAGAGAAAAAGTTTGAAAGGAGCCTTATGTGTATGGGTTGCTCGGCAATTTTGCGTCGAAAGCGAAACGCAACAAAATTGTTAGAATAACGTTACTTCTTTTCCCGTAGCAGTGTAGACCGCCACCGTGCCGGAAGTGATGAAATACAGGGACTCGCCGCGCGTGCCAGCCTTAACGATCTTATCGCCGCTCATATAGATCTCCGAACGCAACGCGCTGGTCAACTGCGCGATCACTCTCTCGGGCAGATGCTGGAATAGTTTCACGTTGCTGACCAGGCTCAGATAATTGTGCAAAATCAACTCCTGAAAATAGCGGTGGATCCGAAATTAACTTAAAAATGACTGGGAATAGAGGATATCTAACAACTGAGCACCTCTCTCAAGTAGGGCGACACCTCTTCTATAATCTTTTTATTTCTTTCGAAGCGTTTCTTGTTCCGGTACATGTAGTACACTAGCAAACGACGTTGCAGAGCTTGTGGGAGCTCCTTGTATCGCATGTATTCTTGTAACTGTTGTATAATCTTCAGGTGGCGCTTGATCGTTATGTGGAACGTCGTCAGCAAATGTGAGAACTGGGCTGCGGGACGATTATTGTTATACAACATACTATACGAAGTGAACGTAGATCAACCGAGTTGCGCTCACTTATCAAATACACGAAACCAATAAACCCAATTATAGTCAGGACCAAGTTCAATACTATATCTTCCGGTGTCTTCATGTCCAGATAATGCGCGGAACGAACCAACGCGGTGATCGCGCGGTTCAAGCACACAAGATATTTCTCCGTTTTGGTTTCCTTACTCCGGAAAAATTCTGAATTGATCCAAGATCTGAAGAAGCAAACTCGTCACTAGCATATACAATACAGTACCTTCTCAGAACTGTACTCTCCAACACCTGTAACGATACTCTTACATGTAATTCTGAGTTTGTTATGACGCGGTACGAATTAATTGCGTTGTAGGAACATCGTCAATCTCGGTCTTTCAAAAACTAAAGGACCTAGTCGATTAAGATGATCAAAACTGTCCTTAGAGGTTTTTCAATGAAATTGAATTTACTCTATAATTACCTTCATGGGTAAACTAGAGAGCTGAAATTTTACTCAGAGGGGTTTTTCTTGGTCAGCTCAGACAGTTCGAATGGTTCAATTCAAAAAATAGTCATTGAAGAACCTCTAAGAGTTTTCACCATCTTAATCGGTTAGGGCGATTTCTAACGCGAAGTAGGCGTTGGACAGTGCAATCAACGATACCAACTCGCTGCTCAAGGTGCCCAGATGTTCCACGCTAATAGGAACGTAGTACTGGAAGCAAGCGGCCCAATGTATACTCAACCCGACTATCATAAACGTTTCCACGATCTTAAATGCTTGATAACTTAACCGGTACACCTGAAACCGAGTGTTATTACGATCTTCAAGCTGTCCGTTCGACACCGTCTACACCGCTAAACTAACACCGTGAAGTCGACGGGAGTAGACGACCACGTTGCGGATTCGTAAGAACTTCATCATGTTCAAAGTGGTGCAGTACCACGTCCACTGAGGTCGAATCACGTTCACGAAGCTTATCGGTAGACTCGTCAATGTGTCTATTAGGAAATAATTCTTGAGATACTTTCTGCGCACAAACGAGGAAGAAATATAGAACGATCCGTTGTTTGTTAATTATGTTTTGAGTCTCGCGACGTTCTTGGCTTGAAAATTTTGATTCGGTAGAAAGATGAACGTACAACGCTACTATCTTGGGATCCAGGACTATCACTTTCGTCCGATAGTCGTAATAGCCCGTAAAGAACCACAGCACAATGTCGCACCAAAACACAATGTTTATCGCATCGATAATTTTGCGCCAGTGATTGTATAACCGGAAGTAAAATGTGATCGATACCGGAGTCACCAAAAGAGCTACAACCGTGAACACCGTCATAAACTGTTCCCAAAATATGCTGCAAAAGATAGTGCAAATGGATGTTACTGAACGGCTACTTTTGTAATGATATACCAGGTGGAGCGCCACATTTTGCCATCTAGATTTACGTCATTATTATTACGCATAGCAAACAATGTTTCAGATGAAGTTAAATGGTTTTGAGAGGGGCACATTCTGGTGGCACTTTTTTTTCTTATCCAGCTGCATCGACTGATGTATTAAAAAATACCTCATTCCATTAAAAAAAATGAAGTTGACCTTCATATGTCCTATACGCGTCCAACTACAAAAAAATGTACCATCAGAATGTGCCCCTCTCAAAACTATTCAACTTCGTCTTATACAATAATTCGGTAAAATTGGATACACCTGAACGAACTGAAAGGATGAATCATATAGGGATGGGATTTCACGTGTCTCGCGATCTCGAAATTCACTGCGGTCGTGCTTTTTAAGCTCCAATGCGTCAAGTGATGCGTCCGCGATAAAATTCGTTTTCGTAAGAACCATCGAGCTACTTTCGCTCGAACTGAGTTGCCCTTTATTATGTCTTCTACGTGGTCATCCTCTTTCGGCTGTTCGCAAACATGTTGGAGCACCGGTGAACGCTATATCGAGGAAAAACGGGAAATTTTTTATTATTTCTCGAATTCTTCAACATAGGAATGCCTGTAGGATAACTGATACGAAACAAAAACATTTCTCAGAGTATTTCGTAATTGATTTTTAATTGTATAGACATCGTAATTTGGAAAAATGAGTTTCCGATATGCTTCAATTTAAATTAGGGTATTAAATTGAGCGATTCGAAGGAATTCTTAACTTATCGCTTTCTCGTTGTTTATTGCTAGACTGTGGATTTTATGCAATTATGGTAAAAAATGGGCGGGTACAATTACAAATAGAATAAATCAAATGATTAAAGGATGTATGAATTTTTTACGTGGTCCCTCCTTTTTAAAATTAACACACAAGATCTTTGTTTTGCGTAAAGATCCACAGTCTAATTATCACCGATTATAAATAACAATTGTTAATCATCGAACCAGCTTTATTACAAGACTCACTTCGACATTTGGCGCCTCTGAAAAATGAGGCACGTAAGCCATTAAATCCATGGTTTTTTAAATAGTCTGTTCGACGAATTAATTCTCAACGACGCAAATAATTCGCTTATAGTATGCACACTTGAAATGTGAATAAAGTTAGTTAGAAAAAAATTATGAAAATCGACTATCGCAAAACATTATACGCGCTATGGTCAATTGTTTTTAAATCTTTGATAATATATGTATATGTATGTTATATGTATGCCTGATACATAATACTTGTTTTGGTCGAGTGCGGTGTATTAATTTACATATCTTTCTGGTTTTGCTGACTCGACAATATTGTATAATAAAAATAGACTGCGGATGTTCATGCAATTTTCAATTTCTGTAGACAAATAAAGAAAGTAGAATCAAATAAACTCTCATTTTCAGTGGTAGTGGCCTTTGTAGATCTGATCATAAATAAAAATGGTACTAAATTTTATATTCTAGCATTTTTTGATCATTTTCAGGTGCTATAAATGCACACAGATTCGCAGTCTAGTAATAAATAATTAATTAAATCATTATTCATTGTACATATCGAACAATTCGCGTCTCGTAGGTTTTATATCGAAGATACACGTGACTCACGTAAAATCAGCTGTAAGTCGCACAGCTGATTTTACGTGATGGGGAATTTCGTATTTTTAGGATCAAATGAATCCTCTCTTCTGACGCTCCGACTACTTTGTCCTGCCCACTTGAAAATCGTCTTTCACTTGTAACCGATGTCGCTTGACACTGATAATAATATTCAACTAAAATTACCAATCAAAGACTTTTCAAAATAACTAGTTAGTTACTTTTCCCCGTCACTACAGCTGACTGTAGTCTACAGCTGAGCGATGTTCTGAATGTCGCGTCAACGTTGTACGCGAACACACGGATTTTTAATCCGTACTCTCTGCTGTCGACGCTTACGGGATTAACGTATCATTCCGCAACGCTATATTTTATTGCGTTCATGTTATGCCGATAACGTCCGATAATAACGCTTGTATGCGAAACATGACAGATTTTGAAAGTATTCAGTTACCCGTAGACGTAAGTTTTTAACTCTCATGATACGTATTTTGTGTTTCTATAAACCTACAATATAATTTTCTCGAATCGGTTAATTATTTCTAATCTACCTGCTCTTGTTCTGCGGACGGGAATTTTTACACAATGACTCGATAACCTTAACCTAACAATAATATATTTATCTGATAAGTAGACTACGGATCTTTATGTAAAATAAGAATTGTCTGCATTGCTTGCAAAAGATATAAAACCAAATTGCATGTTGTTTCTTCTCTTAATGATTTGAATAGAGAAGATATCGTATATTGACATCTTCAATTTGAAAAACTTTCTAACAATTTCGTCTACTTAATTTTGCTGATGAGTAGTCTACTGATGAGATAAAGAATGACACGGTAATGCACAACTTGAAGCAATTAGCTTGTTAGTGCTAAATGTTCTATATTAATAGTTTCAGTTGTTGCCATAATTTTTTTGTTAACATTTTATTTACCAGCGATTATTTCATAATTTCTAAAAGTCTATGAAACGTGGCTAAAGACTTTTTAACGGATCCTTTAAAAGTGACAACTATTTCAATTCTGAATCAACAAGTTACCCTCTGTAACATCATCCAATAATTTCGTTTGGGATTGTAATGTAAAATGAGATTTTTAAGCTTCTTCTTGATGCGGCACAGTTATTGAAAATGCTATTAATAGGATTCTGGTAGGTAAAGTGTTAATGTACAATGTTGTTTTCAGACGATTATACACATATTGTCGTATCTGTCTACGTCCGACAGGAAGTCAGCGAGACTAGTCTGTCATGCTTGGAGAGAAGCATCGCTCGCCATGAAATTTGTGGATCAAGAAGCCATAGTCCTTGGCCGACCTCCCGCAGACAATCTAAGTCAAGTAATGGAGGTACTCCAACAATCTTCACGACCATTTTATCACTTTGTTTTTAGAGAAGTGGAGTTGAAGAGGAGTATGCCAGTATGGGACCATTACGGACCATATATGAAGAGCCTTGTATTGGTACGATGCGTAATTTTTATCGAATATCACCAGAAAAAAATTGGCTTTTATAATTCTGTTCACTTTTTATCTTTTTTTGTTAGGTGTGCTGTGATCTAAACGAGAAGATGCTCGTACAAATTCTGAAATGCTGTAGTTCTTTAAGAGTATTACGTATAAATGCCTGCAGAGAATGCCTGATGTCTGGCAAACTTTTGGAGGATGAGAACGACATAAAAGAGCTCTCGGAGACGTTTAAAAACCTACGAGAACTTAGTCTTGATTACAATAGATTTTTAAGCGACCTTCTGTTTGCTAGATTAGTTTCCTGTTGTTCGAATGTGGAGTCTTTGAATCTCACGGGTTGCCAAATGTCTTTCCATAGTGGATTATACAGAAAATTTTATCCTCAGGACTGTAAACCGCTACCACAAGCGTCCAGCTTTGTTCTGACTTTTCTGAATACGTTGCATTATCTAAAACGACAAGCGCACAGATTGAAGCATTTGAATTTTGGGTACACTCTGATCGATGGAGGTGCATTGACTACTTTGGCAGCTTTAGAGGGTTTGAAACTGGAGTCGATGATACTGCAAGGCTGCTATCACTTGACTATCGACGGCATCCGAGGTCTTACTCAATATCAAACATGCCTGAAAGTCCTTGATATTAGTTTCTGCGTGCGAATTACGGACGCTAGCTTGCTTTGTATTTGCAAAAATCTACCGAAGCTAGAAACGTTCAAGATAAAAAGGTGTCGCGCGGTCACCGACAACGGAGTAAAGTACATCCGGCTGCTGAAAAACTTGAAGGAACTCGACATCTCAGAGATGGAACAACTTACCGGGGACTGCATAACTCGTGGACTTTGTTCGAATCGCTGTATGGACGACAAACTTGAAGAAAACATTGAATTGGCGGACGTAAATAATAGATCTACTGGTGAGGACTATGACGAGGGAAAAACTGTACAAAAGAAGAACATGCAGATACTCTATGCAAACGCGTTGCACCTACAGGAAGAATCGATCGAATGCATATCCAGGTCGTTTCCCAATTTGAGAGTACTCGAGCTCAGTTATTGCTTTAGTGGTGTTACAGATAGAACGATACAGGTGCGTGTAACTATTCTTTTGTTTTATGTCTTTTATAATTTCGTATTTAGAAATCAGGAACTTATACCGGTATTTTTCGGTTATTTCTCTCTTAATCGTTATAGAAACCGAAATGACGGAATACCGGTAATGATTTCGTCATTACATTCGGTTTTGGTACAGCCTCTTAGCATAATACCGGTATTAAGTCCTTGATTTTAAAAAAAATGGGATTCTTTGGTAGATTTGAAGCCGATTGTATTCCTACGCTTTTTCAGAAGTTACCAAACTAGCCAGTGTAAATTGATATAATATATTTTGGTACCAGTGGTGCATATAAAAGTAAGTTTGTCTTTTATAGATGATATTCAAGGAGCTTGTACATTTGGAAATATTAAAAATAAGCCATTGCGATAAGGTCAGTGACGCCGGCTTGACGGGTATGGGCGCCGATAGCAACGAATGCGTCGAAAACATACAGGTTGTATATAAGCCAGAATTTACAGAACCCAGATTAAGAATTAGCCTAAGGTCGAGGGCCGAGGAAGAGATAGTACGCGACGCGGATCGAAAGCGAGAAGTGATGAAACTCTGTGAAAACGTATCCAGACCGTTGGACATCAAATCCCTGTTCTCGTTGAACAGGCTAAAACACCTTCGAGAATTAGACCTCTCCGGCTGCAATCGAATCACCGATGTTAGTTTAAAGCATGCATTTGCATTTCCAGAATTGAAAGTCTTAAACCTGAGCCAGTGCCAGCAGGTAGCTAGAAATTTCAATTCACAATCAAGGCGACATAATTTATAGTATATTAATATTTCCTCCAACCAAATAACACTGTGTTACAGGTGACGCATGTAGGATTAGATTATTTATCGAGGAATAATCCAGCAATCGAAGACCTGAACTTAAATCAGTGCCACAATATATCTGATATTGGGATACTGTATCTCGTACAACGGCTACACAGATTAAAACGGCTTCTCATACAGGTAACAAAGTTATATAAAACTCTTAACAAACAAATACTTTTCGCAAAGCTATTTTTAGCACTTGCGATAAAACTGTTTACAAATTTACAATGACTTTTGTAGTAAGGTTATCAGTAGACGGCGGATCTTTATGCAAAATAAACATTTTCTAGCTGAATTGTAACGATCTGGAGTGAAATGAAATTTATTTTCTTTCTTAATATGAAAATAATTATAACAGTATCATTAAATTCTTCTAATATTTTAACGTTTTTGTCATAAATGCATCAAATCCGCTGTCTAGTGATTAGAATCGACCTTGAACTCTAGTGTCCCTGATTACACCGAATATTTGATGTAATTTTGAAGTTGGAGGTCGATTCAAGGTCACCGTCGATGAACGTGACTTTACACCTCTAATAAGGAATTGTTGAATTTGCAGGCATGCTCGCAGCTCACAAATCGTACTCTCGACTCTATTAAAGTGTACTGCAAGAGTCTTCATTATTTGGATACTCGTTATTGTCGCGGGATGACAGTGGCAGGTCTCGAGAGTTTGACGCACCTGTACGTCGACTGGAACAAACACATGGAGGATCTTGATATTATCTGGGCTGGTAACGAGACACTTCCACCACCAGCACCGCCTTTGCCGTCGCTACCTTCTTTACCATAGAGACGACTTCAATATTTGCTTTCGCATTTCAAAGACAGAGTAAGAGAAAACTGAAGTGAAGTATTATGTAAGGAGGTAGACTCGTTTCTAGGGTTGCAAGGGTGCGGGTTACGCCTTCTTTTTTGTCGATAATGCAAAGATAGGGTTTTTCAGTAATCAAAAGCGCTAGATAAAAGATCAACCTAGGCCGCAATTTCCTTGCACAGTCCGATTTCTACGTAGTGACGGCTCAAGTCAAGTGGAGGCCCCAAACGATAAAAATTTTGGGGCCCTCAAACTCAAGTCAGAAATAAAAGTTGCAAGAAAACTTTCATAAACTTATTAACAAAAATGCGGGGCCCCACGCGGGGCTTATTAAACCCGCCACTGTTTCTACGTTTACGAGGCGTAATTTTCATTATTTGGCAACAATTACGCCTCGTAAACGTAAAAATGGGACTTCTGAGGGCGATCGCGACCTAGATTGATCTCCTAAATAGATTGAGAAATGAGAAAGCGAACTCGTGCAGTCCTTGTAACGAGAGAGAGAATATTTTAGGATGGATAGTACAATGCTTAACCCCTTGCCTTACGATTTATTTTATGGTTTTAGTGACTAGAGCTTTTTTGTAGATCGCAATTTTCTAAAAAAGGAGAATATTTATATAAATTGTATGTCTATATGCTTTCCAATAGCTGTATATTAACAAAACCAAAATAGAATTTTATTTCGGTTTAAAGGAAATTATTAACATACATTTTTATCAAAATGTATTCAGAGTCTTTATTACGTGTCAAACACGATATTGTAAGGCAAGGTTAATAAGTAGGAGTTGAAAAATGTGCATAGCATAACATTTTGTACCATCCATCCAGAAACCGCGTACATATGTATATATGTATGTATTCTGTATATAGATTTAGAGCCGATCAAAAGAAATATTGAATTACAGTAACTTCCCTATGAATCGGGAAGTTAAAAGATACGGTATCTTATTATCGATGTCTATTTCCGTGGAGAAGGATTTTAGCTCGAATATTATTCACAACTAGAATCAATATTTTATAATTATTACCGAATGGCGCAAAGCAAGCCAGTTTTTTCACATTTTTCAACTTTAAACGTTAATAATAATAATAATAATATTTAACGTTATACACAAAGCAATTGTATATAGGGTTGTATAAATGAAGTGAGGTTGAGAGAATATTTATGTGAAAATGTTTGTAATTGCGTATAAAAAAAGGATAAACGGATATTGAAAATGCGTATTATGTCAAGTATTTTGGCAACGATTATGACGCTTTAATAACATTAACTAAAACTTGTATAATTTAAACAAATATTTATTGATTACGGATTAATATACAAACTAAAAGGTAATTTTAAATGTATGCGTTTATAAAGTGTCGAGTGATAATGTGATTTTGATTGTGTGCAATAAATGAGCCAAAAAAGGAATTACTTAAGTAACAAAAAACACATAACTAATAAGATCTAATCGATAAGGATGTTACAAAGTTATTTTTCAATTTTCGGACGAGTTTCTTTCGCGTCCGATGTTACACTGTAAATTAATATTGATATTATCGTAATACCATTCTATAATGTATCTCTATATAATTTTTAACTTTACGTGTGTGTTAAAAATCCATAACTTTGACAATGGTATATGTACTTACAACGCAGATGTTATACAAAGTTAAAAGAGTTATGCTTAAACTAAAAAGTGATCGAACGAGATAACTCCGCTTCTATTGTATGTTTAAAAATAGCTGGAATAATTTCTGTTAAGGATGTTTTTCGGAGCAGACGAAAGGAAACGTTTGAACGAGATCTTTGAATAAAGATTAATTCCATGAGATATAGTACAAAGTATAGCACGAGTGGTCGTTGTATTAGAGGTAGACTCCAAATATTTTTGCTGCCAGTTGAATCGACACTGAACTTAATAAATTTTCATACATAGCGTAAGATCCATTTTTTGAAAGCTTATAAAATAAATTACATACTACAACATTCAAGATACTATAGTTGGAACGAAATACGAAATAAATTGTCTCGACAAATTGTTGAAATGAATGTTTTCTCATGTTGGTGATGTGTAGACGTAGACTGCGGATTTTATGCATTTATGACAAAAATGAGTAAGGGTAATTTAAAATATATTAGTGAAATTTAAACATACTGTTGTTATATTATCTTCAACCGACTAAACGTAATCGGGAAGAAAATAAATTTCTATTTCATTCCACTTTGTTGCAATTCAGGTAAGTAATTTTTATTTTGCATAAAGATCCGCAGTCTAGTGATGTATAATCGTTAAGACGCGTATTATGGTATATACTTAATTTATTTTAGTCGTGCGAGACTCGAGTACTTTTTAATAATCAATTGTAATATGAAGCTCTATTTATCGACATCGTATATGTACCATTATACAGAATATTGCTCATGTGATATATCGAGGAAAAATGGTTGATATCAGGATGTATAGTTACAGTCACAATAATGTTATGTAAACAATTTCTAATTTTTATTTAAAAACAAACAAGTTTTAACATTATTTTGAATGGTAGTTAAAAGTCTATTTATGTCGAATAAAGTAATTTTCCATAAAGATGACAATTTTAAGGATACATCGTTATACTCTCTTTAATCGATCGTTTTCTCTTTGAATGTATTTGTATTTATCGTGATAGTATTTGTTGTTATTAGAAGGAAGGATAAAGTCAATTTTCCATTCGTGATACAGTAAAGTAAGCGTGAATATATGTATATCGATTTGTCCAAGGTGGATTTGTAGGCGAATAAAGACAGACGATGAACGTTTATGAATATTTCTGTTCCCCTCCAGTGTTCACCGATGCTCACACACACGACCTAAACAGGCTTTCTTAATTCAATTTTAATCGGTATTTTGTTTATAATTAGTAGCAAAACACACAAATTCATAAAGAATAGCCGACGAATCATCGTTCGTTCATCACCGATTAGAACCTATCCTTCTGTACAAAACGTTTAATGTATCACAAAATTTGATACCTACAAGCAGTGTAGTATCAACTATACTTTTGCACAGGATATACATTCTTTTGATTTTTACTTGACCGCAGCTTTTAACCAAATTGATCTTCTACGAACGAAGGAATCACTCTACACTTACAGAAATCATCAATCAGATGCCACATAACTTGTGTATAACTTCCAGCTGGTAATTAGAAACATTCGAGATATCTCAAATGGTAAAACTTCATATTTTCGATAGCATTAAAAAATATATATACTCTATAGAAGATCAGTAACAACATTTTTTTTCTCGTTTTACAGCCATTTAGAACAAAAAGAAGTCTTGAAATCTTCTAACAAACACTTAATAAGTAAGTGATAAAGTTGAAGTGAATGCATAGAAAAGTAATCTGAACTAACTGCGAGCTAAATTTACAAAACTATAAAATTTACTGAGACTGATTTCGAAAATGAAAAAAGAGATAAAATACACATAACAAAAAATGTATGGTTGACACTTCACTGTATACGGATTTACGTAACACATACCAAGGTTTCTATGAATTCGTAACGTAATACAAATACGTTTTCTCGGTTGTCTGTTAATTGGTGATAAGTATACAAACGATACAATAATCTGATCCTATTATCTCCTGATACGTAGAAACACAAATGGTCAACTTGTATATGTTAAAGGTTCAAGGCTAAGATTTCAGTGTTGAACGTAAATATATTCGTTTTATTCGGTAGAACAAAATATCTTATGATTATTATGAAAAATAGTTAGATACTCTAAACATTTTACACTATCAATACTCGTACGCTATGTCAGTTGTTTAATGGTAATCATCGATATTTCATAGAACTGTATATTCATCTACTTACACAATTTACTGTAGAACATGAATAGATAAGTGTTCAATGATATTAGAACGAAATAGAATAGTACATCGTTCGAGGAATTCGAAAATTAAACTAAAGTGAATCTGCTAATAGAAATGTTTATAAACAAAGAGACACTGAAATCTTATCTTGTTATCACGTTTTCTTTGTTAAACCTTGTACCACAGCAAAGTAATGATTATGAAAAGTATAATGACACGTTAAACAAATATTTTAACACGCTGTTCTCTCTCTCCCCTTTTATACATATATGTATATATATTTATTCATTTATATATATATATACACACATGTGGACTTATATATGTATATACGTATCGCACCGTATTTTATTTACTTTCTAACAGTGTGTTCTAGACACAAACTCTATGTGTAAAAAATGTTAATCCTTTTCTTTCAGCGGATATTCATAAAAAATATCCTGTGTCGACTCATTCTTGATGCGTGAGTTATTCGCGTGATTATATACAAATCAGTGAAATCAGGGAATAGTTCCCTCTTTAGTTGCATATATAGATATAATGCATTTTTTCATATATATATATATATATATACTTTATTTTGTTTCATATCATTCGCTATTTTGTAGAAACAGATTTGAGAATGAGTTTAGTGTCACTAGTTCTCGAGAAACGTGACAACGTACAATCACGGTTCGAGAGACTTCTTCTTCCTGAAGAAATTCTTAAGCCATTCATTGTGCGTGCCTCGACTGTTTCCTTTTCTTTCTTTCTGTTCCCGTTCTAAACTTGTTACAGGGCTCATATCACTCATATTTACTCTGAATTAAAACGAAGGCATTACCAACGAAGTAATTAAAAATCCAGCAGTTTTCCTCCAAGGCTAAAATAAAAAAACAATTATATAGATGTATGAATTGTCAAGCAGAGCGTGATAAGTAACGTTGCTCGGTCTTTTTATGGCGGACAGCTTTCTTGCGAGACTCTTTTATTCGTTTAATTTCCCACAAAAAGAAAAAGTCAGATTATTACTTGAATGGCCAATGAGATTCGTCCGTGGATTTTAATTAATTCTTTTTACTTGATAAAGGATAACGATTCATAAATTGTACAATCGAACATACGTAGCTTCTAAAAGAAAAATCTATAAAGTATCGTTTCCATGTATACATTCTTTCTTTTCTTTTTGCAATCCGAAAGAGACTCTTTCCGTCCCGTCTCGTACGAAATACCTTTAAAAAGTATACGTTCGTACTTTTTGACAGTGACAGTACAGTTTAGGATTTCGTCAACTTGTGGACCAATTGTTTACTTATCTACTACCCCTGGCAAAAAGTACTTGATCAGTCAAGCTAAAGGTCAGCCAGAAAATTATTGAATTTTCAACGTAGAAAATGTTCTCTCGCTCAGAGTACGGAAACAGAATGATATATCAGTTGTCTTTATAGAAAAAATATATTAATGTAAAAATGAAAAATCTTGTTTATTTACAGCGTACAAAGTTAAACAATTTAACATTAACTCGAAGCAACACTTAATCGTTGTTCTCTTTAAGCTATTAGAAAAAGGTCCATCACATTGGTTACGTGCTACTTAGGTTGTACTTTCTTTTTCAAATTCATTTGTACAATACTTTTGTTTGCTTGAGCAAATAATTTCTACTTGTAGTGATCGCGTTTACAGTTTTGTTTGAACACTTTCTACCGGGGGTAGCATGCGAACTAAAACATGTTTATATACATTCATTTCTACGGTCTTTGACCGTATAAATAGTCTTGGACAATCAGCAGAAAACGAAACATATTAAGTATATTTTGGCAGATGATTCCTGACACAGGAAAATAAGGTACGTATTCTCGCATGCTGTACGCGTTCACTTAATATGCTTTTCCACATTCCTACATTCCTTAATCGAATTTCAATAATGATAATAAATTACTTAACTTAACACAATCGTAATGGTTTCAATGAAACAAAATTTTAATACGTTTTTACAATATCGAGACGAGTTTTATATATGTATATATCCATGATATATACCATTGTGTACATGCGCGCGCGCGCGCGCGTATATGCCTGTGTATTTATAAATAAAAAAGAAAAATAAATAGTTTTATGAATAGACAATGGCTTTACAATGAGTCGACGTTCACAGATGCATGAATATCTGTGTGTGTTTATCTTATGAAAAAACCTCTTGCGCACATATCTCTTTCTTTTTCATATAAAAATACAAATTCGCGCATTAGCGTTTCTTCTTTCTTTACACTTATATAAATCCTTGATCTACAAGAATAACTGTTTAAATTGTCCATGTATACGACAAGAAAAGTATACTTCTTATTTAGAGTACAGTACAAAAAATACGAAGTTCGTATATACTTTTTTAAGTTATTCACGTATAGGACCTAAGCGGTCGAACTCAAATCCTCGTAAATAATGAGATCATCAGAGATTACGGTTGGCTCTAAGCACACATAATTTTTTCTTTCTGCATACGATATTTGTTATTCAACCGAGACAAGCGTATAACAATCACATACTTAGACTGTTCACACGTTATGAAAAGAAGCTAAAACTTTAACAGTGAACAGATTGTATGCACTTGTAGGAACTTTAATGTTTGGACCGTATGAATAACAAAAAACATTCTTAGGCACCTTTTTAACTGTCAATTATTATAATAGAATGTGATTGGAGTGCCTATTGATAACAAGTACTGTGTGATGAAAACGAATCACAAACAAACAACGATTTATATCGGTTAATAGCAGCAAATCCAGAGGATTTTATGCGCTGATTTTCTTTTGATCATTTGTCTCGGTATATCCTCCGCAAATGGACCGCATTGATTCAGAGACACCGCATTCTCTCCTCCAGTATTGGGTACAGTTTTGTCGACAAGCTCGTTGCTTATTTGGTCATCGAAATACACACCGGACAGAGAAAGAGAGAGAGCATGTTCGTGATGATCCGTCGAGTAATAAAACATACTGAAACCAAAGTATTCGGACGCAACAGTGTGTGATCTGAACCTGCAAAAAAATCTATCCTAAGACAATTTCTTTTTGTTGAAAGGAGGCTGAATATCTTCGAAAGAAAAACAATCTTTTGTGAGATCATTTAAATTCGTTAACGATGTTGCAATTGAATTGACCATTTAATATAAAAAATTATCAAACGTTAACAACTCGACCCAACAATGTAAAGGCAACGCTTATCAATCTGTGCAATAAAAATATTCTTCAAACATATGTCATATTGGTATCTTTCCTGTTATCTGCCCTCCACTTTTGTCAACTTTTGACTTGTTAACAAATTATGTGTATAGGTCACACAAAGGTCATGACACTCTAGTACGTCACGGATTAGTACATATTACACATTATACTAATTGGAATATAGTAACAGGCAAATAACAGAGAAGATTCCCATATTGTTACTCCGTATAGTTATTTTACGTAAAGAGTTCAAACGCTTCTCTTCTAGTCTAGCCGAAAGGAAGTCAAGTAACTCACCATTGGAGTAAGAGTTTATGATGAAGTGTCAACATCGTTTGTTAAAGACTCAAGTAGCGAAGCTTTGTTATCTTCCAATTCTAAAGGATCTGAAGCGTAAAGACTGTTTGTCGTTACATCGCATGCTGTACTGGTTGCAGGTGATGTGGCATCCAAGAACATGTCGTCGTCAAAATCCAACAAGTTTTGCGTTGGATTGTATGTCATAAGTTCTCCTCCAACTGTTCCATTAACATTATCTACAACTGCAACACGAATAAACCTTTTTTAAAAAGAAGCAAAGTTATTTTTACTGCTTATATGAAAAATAATAGTTGAAGATTTTACGGTTAGCATGGTCGTCGTCATCTTTCTCCGAATGTGGGTTCAATTCTGGATTAACGGGCAAACTAAACGACATTGGATCGTCTGCACCGAACAACTGCAAATGCACAGAATTTATAGGAAAATAAGAAAATTGAATAAAACGAGCACTTAAAGAATAGAAAACATTTAACAAAGTTGGATAGTAATTAAAGATATATCGGAAACATATAGTTTATAATTAGACTGCGGATCTTTATGCATTTATGGCTTTTGAAAATTTTCAAAAAATGCCAGAGTATAAAATTTATCAGAATTTAATATGATTTTTACTTATTTCAGACCTGCAGAGACTACTACCACTGAAAATAAGATTTCATTTCATTGAACTGTCTTAAAATTCGTCTACAAAAATTGCAAATTGCATAAACATCCGCAATCTATTGATAATCATTAGTTTCACAACTTTGCTGCTTAACAATCGACTAGAAATGAACTACTTACACCTAGAAGCGTGTTTGCATCGATACTGTAACCCTCACCACGAAGGATATCACGTAGATTATCCAAATCTGTCTGCATTGATTCCAGATGATTATCCATATCCTCCCTATAGACAATTGTTCAAAGTGGATCAAACATGCATAACAAAACTACAATTTCGCACAAGTTTATCCATATTTGTATGGATGAACAAGGGAAATGTTGAAAAGCCTTTTCCTGAAAAGTACAATCTTTCTATTTGGTCAAACAATAGCGCAAGCAGTCTTTCGTAAAGTATTTATTCAATTTTGAAAAATACTGTTTCTGATTGCTGCTCGCGCTATCATTCCATTGAAGAAGTTTCTGTGCACAAAAAGAAGTTTTCTTCAATTAAAAATATTATATGTTACCTTGTGTTGAAGATACACAAAATTAATTTCATGGTGGAGTGACGGCAAAATTTAACATGTACACATTAAAAAATCTGATTGATAATTTCATTAGTCCAACAAAAGATCGTTCCAAACAAAATTAATTGAATCAGCTTTGTTTTTTCCTTATTTAGAAATCAAAATTGAAGTTTTCTCAAATGAAATTGCATAGCTAATTGTAGAATTGTAAGATAGTAAAATACCCATGAAGCTAAAAAAACGTCATCAAAAAATACTGGTTTGCGTCGTCCTACGCAAGATACATCGTAAGATTTCTGGACCAAAGACGAAAGATTTAGAAGCTCCTATGAAAAATCTCTCGCATTATTGTTAGTAGGGTGTACACACCGTTAAAATTTATTCATGATTGCTCGAAAATGTTAAAAAAGACAGAAATATAAGTTGGCTCCCACCTCTATCTCTTTTGATTAAGAATTTCCATTAAAGGTAAAGGAAATTCATTGGACACAACTTTATTTAGCCATGGTCTATGTTGAACTTACATTGATCCTAACCTGTAAGCAGCATCAGGCGCGCCAGAAATATTCACGCAGCTTAAAGATAACTGATTACTTGTGCCTGCTCCATTGGAGTAGGCATTCTCTTTTTCCAGAGATCTCTCGGCACCGTTCTCACGTGCAATTCTCTGGTCGCCATGCTTAGCGATACCATCAACGTTATTCAGCTCATCAAATGTATCATCGGTTTCTCTAGTTTTTAAATTTCCTTTGTTGTCACCGTACTCTATCAGCTCGTTATTCTCCACGTCCTCGTTCTCGTTCTCGTTACTCTCTATGTTCCCCTCGCTGATGATTTCTGGTACTATCAGAATCTCCTGCAGTTTCACCAAATTTGAAGCATTTTCCTGAACATCTTCCTCGATGTCCCCAGCTGTTTCCAGATCAAGTTCAGGTTCTGCATCGGTTCCTTTAGTCATATTAGCTGCCATAGCTGCGAGTTTAGGACTGCGTGCAGTCGCTATAGGCACTGGTTTAGGTACCAATTTATTTTCCAGTATCGAGATGGTCATCGGCGATTCTTCAAGTGGCATTTCAAGCATATGTATTTCTTCCCTAAAATAGTGAAACAAGATGTGTTGCCATTCTTCGTCATCTTCGGCTAGATTGATGTAGCTATAATCTGCTTTTTAATAGGCCTTATTTATTTCAAAAGCTGTAAGTTTTGCTTTTGAGCGATTCTTGACTACTATTCTCATCGATGGAATTATTGCAAGAGCATACACAAAAATATTTGAAACATCATAGAAAAAAACATGCTCTCTAAATTGTACAAAGAAATATACAATTGTTAAAGTGCTATTCAGCCTGTAATAAATAGTAATAAAAAATCTGTATGCACAAGCTATAGAAACAAAGAGGAGAAAGTATTCTTATGATAAAGTAGTGCACATATGTATGTCGAATAAATACGAACAAACTGAAGGGAATTCAAGACTATTGTTCGATTCTCTTGCGAAAATCTGTCTGGACTTGAACTCTTTAGTTTCTAGGTAATTGAAACGAAAATATTATTGAACATTCGAAAAATGATTTGCCACATATCAGCTAAACGACGTGAGTGCAAATGACAAGTGCATAAGAAAACGTTCCATATATCTTATGCAAAAATTGAACTCTAACATTCCATGCATATATATTTAGATGAAAATAAAAAACAAAATATTAAAAAGAGAGACATTTATACTGCACTTGATATATTCTATTCAGAGGCATAGATAAAAAGTAAACAATGATATAGAACAACTCAACCAAGGATTAACCAGAATTCTCTTATGAACACAAAAATTCTAGAAACAATGTTTTTGTTTACACTTTCAATTTTGTTCGTCGAATTTTATCGACACAACAGATTTAGAACTGCCAATAATTTGAAAAGCAACTACTGCAAGTTGAAAAAGAGTAGCTAAACTAAGAAAAAAATCATCTCTGTATATAATTCGAATCGGAGAATGCTTCTAAGAGAATTATCGCAATGTTGCTGAATGTTCATGCAAAATAATAGAACCAAACAAAATTGCGATATAGCTCAATGTAAATATTCTAGGAAAGTAAATAGAACACCAACACCAAAATGACGACAAGAGAAAAATGTTAACCTCGGTTCCTCTCCATTCTTCATTGATGGGATCAAAATTTTGACAGGCACCTTGTTTTTCCTCCTGGTAATATTTAAATTGTGGTGATATGAGTGTCACTGAGATCTAGTTAACGTTATGAGCGATATGAAATAGTTTCATTCATGAGATTTCTCTGCTTTTCTGCTTTGAGTAAATATAATCCGTAAGTAGTTCTGCCACAATATAGTATAAAACGCCAACAATTTATGCCCCTGTGTTTTCCATAAGAAGTACGTGAAGCAAAATTTTTTCATCGAATTCGATTAATTATGCAACAATTCATGCACGGAAAATGTATATCAGTATGAACAGACAAAACTTTGTTATAATTTGATTCTTCTACCGCTCTTTGAATTCCAATGAAAGATAAGCACAAATGAAAACATGAACATGTTACTGGACAGAGTGAGAAATGTTGAAATTTTGTTTGTGTTCACTGTGCAAAACTCCATCATGTTAAAATATCAAAATTGAAAGATTGTACATGACTCAGTTGTATACATATAATATATGCTATATTATATATATCTATATTTAACTATACATACATATATATCTGCATACACACATATGTATATATGTGGATATGTATATGTATATATCACTTAGCTTAACTTACTTTTTTTTACCCTTACATCCACGTTTCTTCAATCGAGCATCAATTTCTTGTGGATTAACCAGTATGTCATGTTGGAACTGCATAGAATCGTCGACTAAGTGAACAGTTTCCATATTGGCTTCATCTATTATGGATGCAGAATTATGTTCTGGACTTTGTATCGCTGGATTTGAATCTCCTTCTAGCATTCTGAAGGGCAAAAATTTGTATGTAACTTAACTGTTGTATAAAATGTTCCATACTATAATATTCTGTCAACATACTCTGCAACAATGTAATCTGAATCTAAATCTGGGTCAGATGCATCGAGTTCGTGAATTACAGGCCCTGTAGGCGACGCTTGTGCCTAAAAAAAGAAATAAATATTAATCCAGAAGTTACGCGAATCTGGCTTATAATTAGACAGCAAATTTTATGCATTTATGAGAAAAATTAATAGGTGTAATTTAAAACAATAATAACATTAAAAGAATTTATAAATACTGTTATATTATTGTCAACCTATTATACATATTAATACATTACCGACTGGTGATTATTGCATAATTTTGAAAAATCTATGGTACATGGCTAAATATGTTTTAATGGAACCTTCAATAACGACAGCAATTTTCATTGTGAACTAACAAGTCACCCTCAACACAACGTCATCCAATAGTTTCATTTAAGATTGCAATGTAAAAGAAAATTTCTATGCTATCTTTTGGTACGGCACAATTATTGAAAATCCTATTAATACGCTTCCAGCAGGTAAAGTATTAAGAAAGAACATCAATTTCTAATCTTCTCTAGTTTGTTGCAATTTGGATAGAAAATTTGTATCCTGCATAAAGATCTGCTGTCTACTTATAATTATCAGGACTATATATTTCTACCTTCGACATCTTGCTCTGTTTACGTTGACGGTTCGAGTCGTCTATCATCAATGGATATCTCCTTTTAACAGAGATACCTCCGCTCCTCGATGGTTGTACCAAAGTGACTAAGAAATGTATGAGTTTATTGACGATCTGCTGTTGTTTCAGATGCTTTTGCCTGAGCATTGCTAGCTCCCTCCACAATGCTTCGTTCTCTCTCTTCATGGCCCCAAGTCTCGAGTCTAAATGTTCTTGACGACCCCTCATACTTCTGACTTCTGTCAGCATTTTATTCATTAATTCTGGTTTAATAGGTGTAAGCGCTGGGTCTTGTCCTTTACTCGACGCAATCTGTATAAAGTCAGGTGGAACATTGAAAAATTGACAAACAGAATATCAGTTAAATACGTACTTTTCTCTTAATGTGTTCTACAAGATACGGATGTCCTTTGCAAAAAAACTGATGCGCAAACTCCATTTCGTCTCTATCGCATTTTAAACCACCTAATTCTACAGAGACCTTCTTGTGAAAACCATCTGAAATAAATAAACGAGAATTTCAGAAAGCATCAAAAGAAATGTTTTTAATTACATCGGAGATCTGTTACTAGCTACTTACACATATTTAACTGACGAACAAAGCTGGCCATATTATTATGTTTATAATAATGTGGCAATAATTCCCTGGCAAATTGTGCCTGGTTTCTAATGAAAAAACTTCTTCCATTCTGAAAAGAACCAACAAAGTTCTGTTAACGTTTTAATCAATCTATAACGAAAGAACCATCGGAATTGCATCAGTGTTCGATTAAATCTAGTTCACGAAAAAGATAAAATTATATGGTTAAGAATAAAAACATTACAACAGACTATTGCTATTTTATATTTGTGTAAAATTTTACATGATTCACACATGTGAAAGAGTTATTAAAGATTTCTGAAAAATTATTAGAAAGGTTCTGGGAGAATTGATAGTTGTCAAAATAATGTCATTTATTACATACGTGTGTACATGTACGCGTATACATGTGTATGTATATGTATGCATGTGTGTACATATGTATATACATATGATGGCGCAACTAAGTACAGAATAAATTACACCGACAGTGTTCATGCAAAATAAAGGTTGTGTACGTAAAAATGTGTACCGCGGGGGTCAACGTTTCTAATACGTTTCCGTCGGTTACTTAAACAATGTTAACATTATATAGATACCTATTCTGATCGTAGAAGAGGCAAATGAATCGGAGACGAGTTCGACTATTCGCACGTTGAGCGCTTATAACGTAAGGGCACTTCGAAGGAACAACAAAATAAGTACTCACGGGTGACCAACAAATAAGGTCGTCGGTTTCGGGATCCTCGACCAGCTTCCAGAGCTTGGCAAGAAACGCCGGCACGGTAGTACCTAATTCTGGGATCGTGTGCATCGCGGTGTCAATAATGTTCTTCGGTCTGCGATAATTCCTTGGCTTCTTTCACGAACAGATCACAAGAAAAATCTTCACATCTCACGACCACGACAATGGCTGATCGCTGACGATGTTATTCTGCTAGTAGCACTGACAGGTGGGGAGAGGCGGGGAATGATTTTAATGAGCGATATGTAGCCTTTCCATTTCGAGTAACGATGAAACTACCGGCAGCGTAAGGCAATCATCATTGGTCCTTTCTCCGGGAGATATGTTATCGACCAATGAAATTGGATTTACAAGTTTACATGAAAACTGAGATTGAAAAATGCAATGTATATATGGTAAGTGTGTTTCGGAAAGTGTCAGAAAAAGAAAGGAATGATTTCTGAGGTGATTGTAAGTATCTTTTCCCTTTGTCAGTTTGTATCTATACGCTTTATTTTCGAGTTATTAAATAATAAACATATGGACCAATCAAAGCGCGGCTGTATTTTGATCCACTTCATCTAAGCTTACCAACCTATAAAGGTTGTAAATTTCCCTAGAATTTCTCACCTAGTGAAATCAATTATTATCGTTATTAGAGAGAGGATATCGATTGGATACAGTACAATTGCCCACTTAGATATTGGGCACATATCTTTTGGAAACAGCATCATTGGACACATGAAGGATCCATGGAAAGATCGGACAAATCTCTATTAGAAACAAGTAGAATTAGACAAAAAAGTTGTTCAGGTTATGATCCAAGAGTATAATGGCTGATGATGGCGTAGGTCGGCGTCGATCTGCGGTTTCAGCCATTTTTAAATTATCTTAAGATTATCTTGTGACGTCACGCGGTACTTCATCTTTGCCGAGGGGAAAATTATCTGCGCCGGGTCTATAGGGATATATGGTCTAAGCATACACTATTCACCATTTTTAATTATCTTGAACCGTGACTTGTGGGCGCCAGATACTTTTGGATCTCGTCCAATCTCGTTAGACTGCATCGTATGCTGATCGTATGCACATACTATATCCATGTCCATGTCGCGTAATTAAAATTTTTCTCCTACTTCTGTTGGCATCACTGTATCAATTACTTTTCGTACCAGTCTAGCCAACCATTCAAGGTTACAAGTTATAATGTTATAATTCAACAAATATCTTTTTCCGGTAAAATTCTACTGATTGGATTACATTAGACTGAATTAAAATTAAACATTATTTTTGTTTCAATCAGGAATCATGAAAATCAATCGTTTTTAGTACATTATTTCATGAGATATTTCTGAAGCGGAAGGACTTGAATTTAGATACAATTATTTATTATGTTGGTACAAAAGAGTCAGGGAAATTTATCGTGAACCAATGTTTTTCTAGTGGATTTTATTGAAAGGAACTATTGCGAATATTTCACAGTCTGGTTCTCGTTTCGCGTATAGCAGATTACTTCAAGCAATTATACGATTGCGAGTTCGATACGTATGATATACAGTTTAACGTCGTTTCATTTTTTGTTATCACACTTTAAATTAAATGTTGTCTTTCCCTGTTGCTGTGTATCGAATCAAGTCTTCGGTATAGAATAGCGCATCAATTATAAGTAAGTATATGTGATGATTAATACAAATTCACGAAAAACATTTCTAGGTTAGATGGAACGGATCTTGTTTAATAAAGGGCATAGTTGGTTATAAATATTCAGAAGTTCGTGGCAAATTTATCAGGACTGTTGGAAGAATTTTGACGGAAAATATCTACCCTACGACAGGTGCTACTAATTTATTACACGCTTCGAATATCACATTTTTCTGACTTTTCAATGTATCCATGACGCTCGCTCGGATAAATCGTAAAATCAACTGTACACTAATCAGAGCTACGTAAGCAAAAATCGAAAAAAATACAGCGATCCTTTGATGATCGAACGAGACTTATCAAGAGACATTGTGTAACGATTATATAAAAATTTTCGTGGTTACGAAGTATGCAGAATTAAAGGTATCCAAACTTTTACTACACAAAAACATTGCTTGTATCGTTGATATTTTCAAATCGAACTAGAATAATGGAGAAGTTCATAGGAGTTCACCAATTAAAAGGGATACTAAAACATTTTCCAAGGAATATTAAGTTTTCTTTTGCATATGGATCGGCTGCGTTTCAACAGTTGAACAATCAGACCAATAACATGTTGGATCTTATTTTTGTCGTTCGTAACATAAATCAATGGCACGCAGAAAATTTAGAACTTAATCCGAAACACTATGCTCAACCTTTAAAGTTGTTCGGACACAGGGCAATCGCCAATGTACAAGAAAATTGGGGAGCCAAACTGTATTATAATACATTAGTTAAGATGACAGGAGGATATACTATCAAATACGGAGTAATCTCTGAAGTTTCACTGATAGAAGATTTATTAGATTGGAACGACTTGTACTTAGCAGGAAGATTACACAAACCAGTCAAAGTATTGGTGGAACCGAACGGACAGTCTCAACTACCTACAGCTTTAGTACAAAACTTACATTCGGCCGTGCACGCTGCGCTTTTATTGTTACCACAGCATTTCACAGAAATTGATTTTTACAAGACTATAGCCAGCTTATCTTACATTGGCGATTTTCGAATGACCTTCGGCGAGAACAAAGACAAAATTAACAATATCGTATTGCCGCAACTAACGCAGTTTAGAGAATTGTACAACCCAATTTTACAGCATTTTGAAAATTACGTGGATATTCCAAAGTTAGATCAAATGGCTGTTACCTGTCACCAAGATACAAGTCCGGCAACAAAGATACACCATTTGAATCAATTGCCTAGAACGCCGCAAATTAAACTTGTTAGAGCATGGTCACAGGGTCCACGATCAAAGGATACAGAAGATTGTTTGCGCACGATCGCGTACGATCCCGAATGCAGTGAAATATTAGAGGAATGTTTAAAGCAAATAGTCTGGAGGTCCAGCGTTACTCAAAGTCTGAAGGGGATCATTACCGCTGGATTTGTGAAATCCGTTAGATATAGCGGAACAAAAATAATGAAGATGTTACAATCGAGTCCTCCTGCTAATTTACTTCCCAAAGCAGAGACGGGTCAGAGTAAATTCGATAAGATAGAGACACTGAAGAACCAGGCACTGCCGAAGGCAACAGACAAGCGCATAGAGTAGTAATTACATCCCTTTTAGTTATACTTTAATTCTGTCATATGTACTATTTGTTCACACAGCTATGTTTTTCAATAAACTAGTCCAGTTAAATTGCGACTACTTTTTTTTTTAGGTATTGTTTAATGTCCCGGCGATTTTAAAATACTGCTACCGAAACGGTCTGCAGTGAACTTGAGTTTGTTGCTTTTTCTGGCTAGTATAAATGTTAGCGGGCGAGAATCATCTTTACTGTCTGTCTGCATCCATTGATCTTATAAAGTATTATATAATGCGCACGCCGCAAATGTTATCTCTGTTGAAAAGTGAAATTTCTGGTACTTTCAGTGTCTGATTAAATCTCGAGAACAATGGATTCTGATTCCGAGAGTCAAGACAGCGACGAGGGCCGGCGATTTCGTTTCGAAGCTACCAGGAAAGATAACGTACGACCAGAGCCGAAGCTTGGGAAACGCACGAGATCGAAGTCTGAGTACAAATCCGACCACGACGACACCGAATACAAAGACAGGAAAGAGAAGTCGAAGTACGAGAGCAGCAGAAGAGAACGAAGATCCTCGAAGGAGCAAGAGACCGACGATAAGGATTTCAGACACGCCTCGAAGTATTCGAAGCATAACGTTCATGAGGTGAAGAGCTCGAGACGCGAGAGCAGCAAAGAAGGGAAGGACTACAAAAGCGCGAGGGATGCCAGCACGGACTCCAGAACGTTTGCTTTGTCTTCCAAGCAGAAGATCAGGGACGTGAAGCAGCACAGGAACCGGGACCGGAGCGAGCATCGGAAACACAGGTCTCAAGATCGGTCGCACAGCAGAAACGAGGACGACAGGTCGCAGAACGACAAGTACAGGAACAAGTCGCACGAGAAGTACAGACACCGGTCCCGCGACAGAAGCTACCAGTCGCATAGGCAGAGGTCGTCGGACCACGGCAGATCCCGGGGTGAATTCGAGAAACACAACTCGCATAAGAGAGCTTTAACGAAACCGGAAACCGAGCAGCAACGGCTACAGGACGTCTCCTCGCCCAAGAACGCGGAGCAGAACCGTACCGACAACGAGCTGCCACCAGCGAGAGATTTGTCGGCTGAGAGCCACGAGTACAAAGAGCTGGATCTGTCAGAGTTCGATGTCCTATCGGAGACGGACGAGAACTTGTCCGAGGACTCGGACGTGAAGGACAGTTGCACGTTGTCGCGGTACCATAAGACCAAAACGAAAAAGAGAAACTCGAACGACGGGCATGAGAACTCGAGGAAGAGACAGGCGACAGAGAACGAACACTCGGACAGCTCTCCTAAGGTAAATGCGAGGAAGGACGACCCGTCCTATGGTTCCAGCAATAATAATCCTGGTGCCATTTCAGATTCCGCGTTTGGTGCCGCGTCGCCTATATTAACGGGATCAATCATGGAAGATCACGACAAACGCTCCAAACCCGATGCAACAGAAAAGACGACCGAACCGAACAGTAAAGAAGACAAGTTGACCTCCGGAGAGACAACTTCGTTGCGCCTTGGCCACCGCGATTCTCTAGAGTCCGCGAAAGCATCGTCTTCCGATGAGGACACGGCTTACGGTCCAACTTTACCACCGCAATTGATCACCGACGACCAAGCGAACGACGACGCGGGATCAGCCAAAAATTTGAGCTTCATTGGACCTTGTTTGCCGGAGAGTTATGTGCGAGACGAGACCGAGAGTCTCGAAGTTGACGCGATGGATCATGATGATAAGAACGATTCCGATACCGAGATGATATTCGGTCCAGCGTTGCCGCCGCATTTGCTAGAACAGAAGCAGAGCAATGGAACAGAAACGAAAGTTATAGGTCCTGCCCTACCAAGCGCAATTCAATCCTCCCACGACGAACAGATAGAACAATCAGACTCCGAGAATGAAGATGCGATCGGCCCTTTACCGATCGATCATCCAGCGTTGAGAAGTAGTTACGTTTATAGACAATTGGAGCACAGGGCACAACGAATTAAGAATGAACAAATGAACGAGGTAAGCTCCGTTTTGATTCGCACAACAGAGTAAAAGAAGACGCGTAACGTTCGTATTGTTGATCGTTTTAGGATAATAGTACAGCAAATCAACGAGAAGAATGGATGACGGAATTACCACCGGCGCAAATCGGCAATCTGCAACTGGGTCCACGGAAGTTCCGTGTTAGGGCTGGTCCAGACATGTCTGATAGATCATGCTGGACGGACACTCCGGCTAAGAAAGCTGAGAAACAGAAACAAAAAGTCAGTGGAACATTGTCTTTTTATTCCTTTAGCTTACCGAGGAAAATCGCCAGCCTGTAAATTCAGAAAGTTATGAAATCATGGGTATATATCCTTTTTCCTGCTTAACATTCGCTTTTCAGAATCTATCTCAATTTTTATAATGGACGAAGGAATGAATTTTCGGGTAGGGCGTCTTCCCTTGTCAGACTTATTTTGTATGCCAGTAATGACACAACTGATTTATTGTTTGTAGGAAGAGAAAGAGTTTTGCGATTATCAAAAATCCTCCACGAAATTACCTGAGAAGAGTCCGGAAAGCGAAGCTGGGAAAAGCAAGAAACGCGAGAAATCGCTTTTGGAGTTGCATCAGAGCAAGCTTCAAAAGAAAAAGAAGGTATTGGAATTTTGTAACGAAGATAGGAAATTTCTTTGACATGCGAATGGTGAATAAATTGTTAATTTCAGAAAGAAGAGAAAGAAGCAAAATTGACTGGCCAACAGACTGTCAGAAGACCATTCGACAGGGACGTAGACTTACAAGTGAATAGATTCGATCAGGCTCAAAAGAGTGCCATCATAAACAAAGCACGATGTCTCGACGATAGGTTCTCTCGTGGGAAAATTTAAGAAATTTCTAGGAAGTTTAGAAGTATTTACAAGATTTATTAAGTTCCGCGAAGCATACACTCGTAATCTGGCTCACTGTAAGCGATATTGCTAATGAGTGCCTTCAACTATAAATAGTACCAATCGACTTTAATTTACGATTGTTTCGGATTTCGTTTTTCTTCTCCTTCTCGCTTTTTAAACGGTTTACATTGTTCCATTTGTTCGCTGCTCAATCATTTCAGCGATTGTTAATTGTTAACTATACGACTCTGAAAGAAAGCTTACATTCTCGCCTCACGTATACATTTCGATGTATATTCAATCAACGACTCGGGATATGTATAAACGAATGAATTATACGTAACATCGTTTTTATTGATTTTACTGACATTTATTGCAATTTGGATCTGTCTTGTGTATATACATTATACAATAGAACTGTATCCCATGTAAATGACTGTTCTTCATTACATCAGATGTATATATACGTGTAACATTTATCTATTGTATTATAAAAACATTATAATTCACGGAAACTATACATGTTAAGCGAAAATACGGAACCATAAACAACGTACATACTGTGTACAAACATTGAAGACGACATACGCTTCTCTTTTTTGTTCTTGTGTCACAGACCCGATTTTTATCTGTGATAGTTGGGGAAAAAACTATGTCAATGTACTGTGTTTATCGTCTAATGTAATAGTTACGGTTGCACCATGTGTACTTTAAATATACTTTTTAAGAAAATTCTTATGTACATTTCATTTGTTTTACGAACCAAATAAACGATTTTTTACTGAAATTACAAAATCCGAATGTCTAAGTTACTAATTAAATTTTTTCACATATAAACTGTTCGCTTATTTCAGTTTACGAACAATCAAAATTACATTTTGTATTGTATATGTGTAAAATATTTTATTGTCCGAAAAACTGGTTCGCGAGTTCGAAGTTGCAGCAAGTAGGCCAACGGAAAGTTGTAAAGGATTCAACAAGAATATCGTACTCTGTGAAAACGACAAGCGCGAGACATACAACCTACGACGGAGCATATTTTCGATATCTTACGCTTGAAATTCTTTATTTTCGTCGACGTGAAAATCGATGGGTCGGAGGCTGACATTTAATTGAATTTAAATTTAGCGCTTGCAGAGCGTGAGCGAGTACGTCCGGCAAGGTTCTGCGAGTTTTGTGAGATAGCTAGTTTTCCTCGATCCTCTCGAGGAAAACGTTCGCATATATCTATGACATCCGCGTGACTTCACTGATCGTGTTGCAAAAAAATTTCCTCGGAGATCGTAGTAGCCGAATAAATTATTCTCTCGATTTGATCGCGCGAGTGCTCGGGATCAGTTTAGTCGTCGTCATTATGAATGAAACCCAGTGGTGAATCTGACATTTCTTCGTGAACTTTACTCGGTGGATTTAATCAACGTCGCAGTGGATCTTGCGTCGTCGTGCAGTTTCTATGTATCGTTCGCGAGAATTGGTAATATAAACGCCTCTTTGGTCCGCGCGAGTCGCTGCGCCGCAACATCGAGAAAAATAAAATATCGAGGAAGACCAGACGAAGACGAGGAAGAAAAATAGGTGCAAATGACACGCGACATATGAATGGTGTGTGCGTCGCGTAGCACGCTGCTGATACATCGATAAATTACGTCTGTTTGGAAGCGTGCATGTGTACGCGTTTGCACACGACAGTACGCAGCGTTCTCGGCTGAATGAGAAACAAGAAAAGTGTAATAGCAGTACGTATTAAAAATCTATCCGCACGTTCGCGTCGATCGTTATTCACGGGCAAATAAAATCTCATCGTTAGCGTTAAATTCGTTTCTCTCTCTCTCTCTCTTTGTGTGTATCGTTATGCGTACCTGTTGTGTGTCAGTGTGCGCGCGTGCACACAGCACACACACACAGACCACCCACTCGTACACGCACGTCACTTTATTCAAGCTGATTGATACACATTGAGAAACCCATTATTATTGTCTATTCGGTGTTGTGTTCGATGCGTCAAACTTCATATACGTATCGACACGGCAACTTCTCGAAATAGTCAGGGGAACAGGTACGATTCTTGTGATCCCCTCATTCGTTGTTTACAATTGTTTATCTGGCAATTAAGTGACGCAGCCGTTCTGCTAACGGTTTACGGCCAAACATTAAATATGAAGTTTTAACTATGCCACTTCTCACGGTCCGTGTTCGAGCCGGATTCGAGCATTCGCTCGGACCAAATTGAAAATTCTCTGTACATACAGGTTACGAATAAGTTCTTTGTCACGCATTGGGCATAATCAGACGTCTGTTTGTCGGAGATAATGAAATTGTACAAATAACTTTCTAACGGTTTGAATATGGACACTCGGTGCGATTTTGTCTCGGTAATGTTTATGGATCGTTGTCGACGATAAGTTTGCAACAAGGAAGTGTGTGAGTTTCTAAAAGCGTTGGAAGGTTATTTTACTCGTTGTTCATTTTTAAGGAACCTTTTTAATGTTTTTAGCGCGTACGAGATGGTGTGGAATGAACATTTGTTTAATTTTACAGGACATCGGTATCCTGTCCCGTGTAATGGAGATATTCTTGTCTATCATCTGAATGTTATGTATAATAAGCTTTCGCCTGAAGGAGATTTTGGTGGAATATTAAAATTGACAGGACGGTGGATACTTGCAATATTTTAAAACATGAGACAGTGTTGCTTGAACCATCAACTTCAGCTATGGCTTATGTTCCTTATCTTTTGCGTGATGTGCAACAGAGCAGACATTCTAGTATTCTCTGCAGCCGCCAGGCATCAGATCGAAGAAGAATTCAATGACATGCCAGCTAGATTTGGTGGTTTGATACCATCTGAGGGAATTAAGGTATTTATTATTTGGTTCAAATACGTTGGTCGATCAGTTCGGTAAAATACTTTCAGAATGTATTAACGTGTTGTCTGCCAAGCGTGTTTTGTTATTTTGCCTCTGGTGCTAGAGTAAAATTGCCTGTATTAGAGTCACATCATATAAATGTATATATATATACACATATATTTGAGTTCATAAATCTATGAATGTACTCTTATTATTTTAAAGTGCTATTTGAAGTTCATGCATTTTTATTGAGTTTGGTTGCACCAGTCAGTTATGACTACCACAGCGTCCTTGGAAGTGCAATGGCGGTTATCGTGTGAAAAAATAATTTGACCGCTGCTTGGAATTTCACCTAATCATCGATTACATTGTACAATGCAATTGAATAAGAGCTACATGAAATTCTGAATTGTATTAACTGTTACTAGGGCATGGTGGTATATACAAATCCACCTACAGCGTGTCATGAAATACAGGGTCCTCCGAACACTACTTATTACAATGGTAATTGGATAGCTTTAATTGCTCGCTATAATTGTAGTTTTGAAATAAAAGTTCGAATGGCACAAAAAGCTGGATACGATGCTGCAATTATCCATAATACGAACAGCAATGAGTTAGGTAAATATGTTTGTTTGCAGTACTGTACAATGAATTCAGTATTTGTTCAACCATAAATACGTAATGCGTCTTGTTGTAGAACCAATGTCAGCAAAAGATCCAGTAGGGATTGTGATACCATCTGTGTTTGTGAGCGAGATCACAGGATTAATTATCAAAGAAAATTATTTATACGACGACTTGTATTTTGTACTAATTAACGATGACACACCATTTAATATTACACATTTACTTCTGCCTTTTGCTATTGTTGTTGGGATATGTTTTCTAGTCATGGTTATTTTTATGGTAAGACCATGCGACAGCTACTAATGCTATTCAGAGATGTAATTCGTTATGTTTTTAGAAAACGTGTCCGAGTATAAAGTGCTTACCTTTCAATTATAGATTGTTAGATGCATCAAGGATAGAAGACAGCAAAGAAGGCATAGGCTGCCGAATTCGAGCTTGAAGAAAATTCCTACGCACAAATATACCAAAGGTGACCCATATGAAACATGTGCTATCTGTCTAGATGATTACATAGAAGGAGAAAAATTAAGAGTATTACCCTGTGCTCATGGTTGGTATAATTTAAATCAAACCTTCTCCATGGAAGGAACGAATGTAATGACAATACAAAGCGAACGTTTTCAGCTTACCACGCGAAATGTATCGACCCGTGGCTAACGAAAAATCGCAGGGTTTGTCCAGTTTGTAAACGAAAAGTTTTTGCCGCGAATGAGCAAGTTGTTACTGACGAAAGTGATTCGGATGCTGACGATTCGACACCTTTAATTCGTGACGGTCACCAAGGTAGTAGACGCTTAAAGTAGCTAAGAGCTGCTGTTTCTCTTGCTGATGATTACATTATCTAATCAATATCAAATCAATGTTTCTGCAGGCACCCAGGGTGGAACGTTTACCCGAAGTTATAGACGCTATTTGAGGGATAATTATTTCGCGCCCGCCCCCAGCGCGCCGACGCAGCAGGATACGATTCATTCTAGTAGCAGCTCCGATTCTGATCACTTCTCCGAGGCATCTGAAGGCGGGACTAGCGCAAGTGCCGGGGAACCGTCGAGCAGGATCGTTTTCGTGAGTTCCGATGCTCACAGCATCAATGGTAAGCAACCTCTGTTTCTATCCGCAACCCTTTCACTGTGTCACCATCAGCAATGATCTGGCAATTCATCCGGTGTAGATCAGCGTTCCTCAACCTTTTCGTCGCGCGATCCAATACATTTATTGATATATATTACTCACAATATATGTATGTATGTACATATACGTATACGATCATAGTAATTATACATATCCAGTTAATCTTTTCGAGATCTCTCATTCACTGGTTCGGATAATCGAAAGTCCTTATAATTCACGCTCTACTGTACTCACTTTTGCTAGATCTGTGAAACCAGTTGGACGATTGCGATCGGAAGCAGAGAAAGGGTTGCTAGCGAGTCGAAGAAACCGAGGGCACGGTATACAAGCTTTATGATTTAATGTTAGGCGAGCTGTCGGAGCTGGAGTGTTCAGGGAGCAGCACCTAACCGTACACGGTGACATTGTACACGGACACCGAGGAGTTTTCCAATGGCCGGTCGTCCAGGAAACACCCATGCAAATCGAGATTGACCGCCGTGCCAAGAACGAAACGTTGAACTCGAGCGCCACGGACTCGTTAAAGGAGAGAAATCACGTTTCCGCGTAAGACACCGCTGCTAGGTTCATCTTCTATTCACCCTTCGTGAGATCTTCAGTTTGTCTGGAGCAAAGATCTTATAGATGCGAACACTGGAACGTATTAGAGTTTCTTTTTATTTTTTATTTAGACCTGGCATCGAATGCCAAAGTCACACGATCGTGGAAACGGAAGAGCATTTTTGTCGAACAGTTTCGAGAGTCTCGGTGTGTTATCATTGTTTACAAAAGTATTACGGTTCATCGAGTGAGGGCGATAAACGGTTTTGTGAAAAACAGGACACCATTACGGAAGATCTATTGTAAATCTATCTTCTTTCGTAGCACGTTCGTAAGCTCTTTAAGCATTTCTTTTCACGTATTGTGTTTTCTACGAGAGCAAATGGAATTCTTTTAATCGAGAACGATCTGCAATTATTTTATTCATATCAAGATCATTGTTATCCCCCCAATCAGCTTATCTTGATTAAAGGTCGCTTTGAACGCATGGAAATTGTTACTTTGATACTTAAGACTGCTGATTACTTTTCTAGGCTGTCTCAACCGAGTGGGCCAACGTTTTTGTGTGGAAAGGACAGTGATTAAATAAACTACGACTTTTCTCCCAAGGAATATCTTTGAAACGTTCCTCCACTCGGCACCCGGTATTTGCAGCCATTTATGGCCTACGTATTTTATGTTTGCACAGAATAATTTGGTTCGCATACGGTATTATCTTCTCCCTTGACCAAAGGGTACATTTGTGTCGGAGCTGCGGCAGAAACTGTAAAAGCGTCGCTTGCTTGCTGTTCGTAAGCAAACACTTCTATTATAAAACTGTAGAGTATGTCGACGCGTCGCTCCGATCGTTTATCGCATCTCCAACATAAGCGTATTCTAATACAGTGACTCATGCAACCGACCAAGTACCTTTTAAAACAGAATCAGGTCTTGTAATGAAGATTAGAAATATATAAAACGCATTGTTTAAATTTTTGTTACAGGCTCAGTTAAAGAAGTTGTCAATACCAACGGTTAAAATTTTCTTTATGGTCCAGTAAATTAATCCTACCGAGAATTTAATAATGCTCAAGTTGTTTGGATGAATTTTGAAAAAGCTGTTCGATATTAGAGTACTGCTTGGTGATTGAAGCGAGTCACTGTACATACAGTTCTGTTTCGATTAAACGTACTCAGCTCGGCTATTCCATGAACGCTGAACATAAAAGGCGTGCCCTCGTGCGGCACAATCTACGATGGATTTGTAAATATTATTTCCTGGTATATATATACATTTATATATATATATACATATATAACTTATGGGAGGGTAAAACGTGGGTTCCTCCTTAGCGCAGAATCCGCAAGACTCTTTAACAGTAACCAAGGGAAAGTTTAATCAGAAATATTTCCAATGTTAGTCGTTACGACGTTGACGAAGTTAAATCTGTAGAGTTAAGTACTTGCGAAGCAAAGATGCCGACAAACGGTTTTGCCTGGAGACATGATGAAGATTACGCTGCGATTATGAAATTTTACATGAATAAAAACGGAAAACCAAAAAGAAAAAAAAGAATAAATATTCAAGAACGTTTTCATACTTCAAATGCCGAGTTATCTGTATGGACTCTGTACATTCGTATTGCATAGGTGAAATTAGTATTCACTGTCATTTCTTAATCATATAAGGAGGGGGGTGAACAAAGTGTCTGGAAGAAGCAGTTGGCAAAGATAAATATCTGCAGATTAGGGGTACGAGGACGTTGTCCCGACATGTTGTTGCTTGGTCATTGTTAATATACTAGATCCCTCGAAAATAAAGAAGCGGAAAGGCAGGTTGTATAAACTGTGTAAATAGTATGAAAGATGACGGTTGTGTGTGTATATATATATATGAATATGTATGTATATTGTACAATATCGGAGATTTAATTTTTACTCGGTCACTACGACGCGCCTGGCTCGGAAGAGGGAGCAGGCCTGCTAATGTCTCATCGTTTAACGTTAGGTGTACTGTCCAAATAAAAATAAAAGATATTTATATTTTGTATTTTACATTTGCTGCTGATATCCTTGAGCGATACGGCGACGTTGCGAGTGTCTCAGCGAAAACCGAACGTGGACATTCGCGTTCGTTATGTTATTCGAATCTATTTCGCACATCGGAGAAAATAAACGAAAAGATACGAGACTTTTTTGCGGACCTGTGTACGCGCTAGATTTACGGAGTTAGATATTATTATATTTTACGCATTTATGAGAAAATGGAGTAGGTGTAATTGGAAACAGTAAAGACGTTAGAAGAATTTTTAAATCTTGTTAAATTATTTTCAGCCTAACATTTTATTCAAAACATTTTTATTTCGTATTTAGATTCGTAGTCTACATTTCATGATTGTTTATCATTTCTCTCGTGCCACGAACGTTCGTATCTGGTACAGTTTCGCGTATTTGTTTCAGTGAATCGGGTACGTAAATCTAGCGTCGAGTCAAATTGTTTTAGTAAAACCGCGCTACGAGAAGTCCGATGTTTTTTCAGCGTTTATCGGTGATCGCGTCGAGTGTTTTTCCCGCGGTTCCACGTTTTATCAAGCGAAACAAAAGAACGCGCGGCATTTTTTTTCGCCACTGTCTCGATCGCTGACGGAAAGAATAATAACTATTGCGGCGACCTCGAGCACTTCGTTTTGCAAAGAAGAGAATCCGAGCGTCGGTTCAAGATAAATGCGTTGACCTCCCATAGATCACGCTTTTCCTCTGGATCGAAGCAACGAACGTTGTCGGTCAACGGAAGACACGTGTGTAATTACGTGTTTTAATACTAGAGATCGTTTCCATAAGATGTTGAATTTTGTACGCCAACTTCTTGCACTACGATTTTCATTGTGTCCACAATTAGAATTAGTATTGATTGAATCTTCATATTTTTATCAGTGGTTACAGAAGTGGAATTCCATTTCAATTTTGCCGAAGTAATAAAAATACTTCATACAAACAAGCCAGAACGTATAAAATGAAACGCTTACATTTCATATTGAATATTGTGGGTTGAAATGTTTGGTGGATCATCTGATAACACAAGATACATATATCCCTATTACAATTGTAAGAAAGATTAGTTTTATTTTTGAAGTAGTTATTTGAGTAAAATACAAAATTTGTGGTCATCAAGCGGGAAAAATTCTGTCTCCCATTTTTCGGAGGTGCGACACTCAAACTGTTAACCCTTAGCAGTCGAGTCATTAAAAATTGCTGTACCATTAATCGCAATATTGTTTACATGATTAAATACGTTGATATCTAATCAGTTACTACACATTTAAGTATTGTACGAGGTATTATATCAATTTCATATCCATAAAATGAACAAATCGTATATAATGGAATTATTCTAGGTCGGAAGAAATGTATAATTTTCAAGCTTAATAAAATAGCTCCGGCTGCAAAGGGTTAATAGGCTTTAGGTAATTTAAGTGTAAGATTAGAAGAGACGTTGGGGATGTTGCGTTGTTGGGGGCGATACCGAGTTCTAGAGGATCCACGCGGTCTAACGCCGATCGTCGGAACTGCCGATCCAGCGGGAAATGAGGGATCTATCGATTGCGGGGAGGGCCGGAGAGTTCGCAGAAGGTGGAGGAGAAGAAGAGGACAGGGAAGAAAAAGGGGACAACGTGAGGAAGTTCTGCGGTTGCACAGAAGGGAAGAGGGTGTTCTAGCGGAGAGAGAGCGAGAGTGGCCGCGCGTGACGGCACAATGCCGTTTGAATTTGTCTCCTCGTGGCTCGGAAAAAATCGCTCGAAGACAGGCCGCGATTTCGAGGGAAGATCGTGCCTCGGTTCGACCACGGTTCGGCCTCTCTAGGCTCTCCGAGCAGCCTCTCTCGTCCTCTCCACCTTCGCTATCGCAGCAACCCCGATTCTTTCCCACCGCCACTGTTCGAGGATTTTTTTGCCCATCCTCTCGATTTCTCCTCTCCTCTTCGGCTCAGTGTCTTCTTACTCACACCACCGGAGCGACATCCCTTTTTCTATCCTCTTTTGACGCTAGAATCGCCGCCCTAAGGGCTAAACCGACGAATTCTGTGTCAAAATCAAAGAACTATCGATAGACACGATGACATTTTTTAAAAATGAAAGCTGAAACTTTGCGGAATATGAAATAATTATAGAGATTGTGGTACGAACGCTTTTTAACCTTGAACAAATTCGTTAAACTTGTACAATCTCAAGAAAATTGTGGTCCTTCCAATACCACGCGCGGAAAAAATTTTAATTAATGATAATTAATTTTTAGATCGAAACATTAAAATGGCAGACTTGTTAGGGAATACTCGTTATTCGAACCGCGCATTGTGATTGTGAGCGTTGAAAAAACGAATCGTTGTTGTCGCGCGAGCGATTGTCTGCTCGCGTGCGAATTGATAGCAATTTGCGGTGACACAGAGGAAAGACGCGTCCGTCCTTCCGAGACAATAGAGTCGAAGATGACTCATTTGCGATGAGCAATCTCCTGTTCGAAGCGTTATCGCGGCGAGGAAAGGAAAAATCAACATCCATTTAAATGGCATATACGAGATTATTTGAAGAAAAATGGGGTTGTAACAGAATTAAGTCGCGCGGAGAGAACAAGCGTTCATTATCTAGTACATACGCGCACGATAACGTTTTGATAACGGGGAAGATGTTACGCAGTCGTCGCAATGTATATTGTGTACCGTCTGCAAAGGAACATCTTTTTCTCCGTGTTGATGCACGTGCGATAATTAACGCGGATCTCGTGTGAGATCCCGAGTAGGTTCGCAGAAAATGTTCACAGAGCTTTGGATCACGATCTACGCGCGTCGTCGATCTCGAATAATGAAGTTTCTCCGAGTTCGAGGCTATTAAAGTGACGAATTGCATACAAAACACTCTCGCGTGACCTAATTTTAAGATATCGCACGAGCAACCCGCCTTTTCACATTTTGCTTCTCGCTGAAGCTGAAGAATATTATTCTTCGCGATAGATCTGTTATGGTTTGTGAAATTTTAATCGAGATGCTAGAAGATGAGGATCATGCGAGAAAGATGAGCAGGCTGTCGGTGTCTTGGTTATCGAAGCAACTGTAACATGTGAGTATTGTTACGTGAAATTAAAGGATGGATCAGTGATTGATAGATCCTGAGTAGCAGCCTGAATGATCGTCAGAGGATTTGAAAGACTCAGAGCTTTGGAAGTATATAGGAAATCATGGTGACTGGTGTTTCAGAATAAATGTTTGAAACTAATAAATTGCAGGAAAAGTTGTCAGAGTATATGTAGGTTGCCTTAATGAAAATGACAGTTCCTTTCAAACATTGAGCTATGCGAATGTACATTGAAAGATGACATAATGCATTAAGTTTGCTTCGGTAAAATGAAAGCTGCTCTTAAGATGATCGTCGATGGTCATAATACCTATTTAATAAATAATACCAATAATATGTAATACACATAATATAATACGTAATCTCTATTAATTATTTTCGCAGGAGTATCCAGTAGAATCCAGTAAGTTGAAGATCACAGGACACGGTACTGATCGGAGACTCGTCTATCGGAGAAATTAGTTGATAAGCCGGCGGTCAAGGTGACTTCGGGGTAACAAGGTAGGGGTTTTATTTTGACGCAAAGTTTAGAATTTCATTCTAAAACGTGAACATTGAAAACGTTTGCAAATTTATTTAGTCTGATTTCTTTTATTTGATATGTTTATACTTTACTTTATTCCAGTACAAATAAACATAGAGTTGCCGCTATTATTATTAAATAGCGGATTGTAAACACTGTCGAAACGCAGCTGTGCGAAGCATTTAATTGCTACCGTAAAATTGTTAAGAATATTCTCTCAGAGGATTACAACAAACGAAGAACGTTCACATTAAGCAAGTTATGTTCGAAGTCCTGACCACGAGTCTCCGATATTGCATGGCAAGGGGGTTGAACAGTTCATCGGACAAATTGCTAATAAGCGAACTATCTGGTAACGGGGACTATTTACGCGAGAAAGCAGCAGACCTCGGTGACAAAGGGGCTGGCCCTGAGGCGAAGAACAGGAGGCAGAGCGGTGAAAAAGATGACGAAGTATTAGCGGCGAGGGAGATTTAGGGGGTTAGCAGCGCGGCTTGACCGAGTAACAATCAAATAGGCTAGTCGTCCGCGTGACTAACCCGTTACCGCTGCTGCAGCTGCTCGCGAATTATCGATTCGCGAAAATTTCCCTCCGCCGGTTGGGGACATGCGCGCGCTGCGAGCGGCAACGAGGTTCTCCCTCGACCCGAGAGATCATCGGAGGGAAAACCAGAGAACACGCAACGAGACGTCCTTGGCGTAGGATACGCCTTCGCGCGTATGCGTATATTCGTGCGCGAGGAACAAGCCCGCTCCGGACACCCTCTAACACAGGGGTACATGCGCCCTGCGTCTTCCCATTTCGTTCGCGAAAACAGAGGAAATTCCATGCGTCCTACAGCTTCTGCAACCATAATGGCCTAACCGGTGGTCGGACGCGGGGTAAACTATCCCTCTCGGTGCACGTTCAACTTGAGTCGTATACTTTGACTTTGTAGACTTTAAGCTGGTGCGATATTCGATGTTGTAGCTGGAAGTTTCAGGATGCTATACAGAATCGAACGGTAATCGTAGCACAACCGGGCAACGGGTGATTCTAAAAAGAAAAATAAGAAAAACAGTTGGTATGACATTTTTTCATTCGAAGCCTTCGTTCTCGAGAAAATCAGGTTTCAACGCAGTAAATATGCGTGCTATTAAACAGGAATCGTTTGACGCGTCTGATCATGTCCAACCAATTCTACTTTCTGCAGATACTGGAACACGCGACTCCATGTATCATTAATCACTAAGCAGATTGAACATTAGACCTGGTAGAAGAAAATAGTTGTCCAAGCAGATTGATAAGATTTACTTGGATAAAATCGTTGTCCAGTTAGGCTGGGCATAGGATCTGCTAGAATAAAATTGTCCAGGCAAAATGGCCATTGGACGCGCTAGAATAAATGTCCGATCTGGTCGCTGGACTTGCTAGAATAAAATCACCCACAGAGACTGATCAACGTATTTACTAGAGCAAAGTGGATGTCCAGTTGTACCATTCAAATTGTCCCCCGTTCTGTTTACATTTTGAACGGCGCGGCGTTGGTCTCTCGATCGGGTAGTTTCTTGGAGCGTCTGCGAGAGAGGGGAAACGAATGGTAGAACACGGTCGGCCGATCGCGACAAGCAATTATAACTACTTTTACACTCGAGATCTCGATGGTATTAGGTCGACGAAGGCGAGGCGAGGCGCGAAAGTCGTGCCTGAGGGGTGGCTGGATCTCGTGGGTCTTTCTCAGCCTCTCGACCTCGCGGCCCGATCGAAGTCGACGGTGTGTAACGCGGTGATGTGTCGCGAGCAACGAAGTCAGCCTGGACCCAGACACTCGGAAAGAGGCATTGGGAGCTTGGGAAATGCTGCAGGCTGCGATTGGTCCCAAATGTTGACCCTTTCCTCGCAACGTCTACAGAAGCGTTTGATGAAGGGTGCGAACAACGCCTGAGGGTGCGTTTGTGTTCGACCTCCGATAAATCGAAGCCAAGGTGAAAGCAAGCGGTAGAAATGCCCTCTATTGTTTCGTAGTGGATGCGTTCAAAAGGTGCGAATACACTAGCAAACAACTCGCGACATTTTTTCGGAGGCGTTTACATTTAGATTTTTATTGACGATGGATGTGGAGAAATTAATAAGCGAATGAAACTGTGTTATCGCAGTATTAGTATCCAGTGTAAGCGCAGTAAAAGAATGATATTTTTGAGGAGAGATCGACTTTACAGCTTCTATCACAGCTGCCATATAAACGTGCCTTAAGGCTTTCGATGCAGGATAATCGTTCAGCCATCGTAAGGTAATTCCCAGATGTTTACTTTGTAACAAAACCTCGAAGATCCGCACTGCTTATATTGTATAATATACCGTGTACCGCAAGGGTTGTTGCATTCGCTGCACCACTCGATTGGCACATTTCTTGTTCGAGCGTTCTGCAGTCGAAGGGTTGAGGACGACCTTCGCGTACAGACGACTAGAGAGAAGCCAACCTTATTTCTCTTGGGGCTAATGGTCGTGAAAGGATTGAGCCCCGAACGCAAAGACATCGCTAAATAGCCTCAAGATTTTTCAAAGACGGTTAACTTTGGTTATAAGACCATCTCCCATATTCCGTAATCTCTTCGTGATAATTCTCGAGCTCCGAAAAATCCAAAGACGCTACTCCCATTAACAAAACGGTCGCAAGCTCCGACCGCCGAGTGCAAAGACAGTGGAACCGCCTCGGTACTTTTCAAGGCCGGGCAATTTGGGCCATGGAACTCCCACATTTTCGTATCGCCTCGGTGGTGCCACAGCTTGGCTTCCAACGATATTCGGGTCGTTCTCGTCGAGCGGGTCGGCCGTTTCGAATTCTCGGGGGCCGGTCGCGGGGATCCATACCCGCGGAGGCTGATTTTTTCCCTTGTCTCTGCTCGCCATCCCCTCGTCTAGTCGAGAAAGGTAGCAGCAGCAATAGCGGCAGGGGCGGCTAGAGTAGCGGCAGGGGCGGCTAGAGTAGCGGAGAGAGTAGCGTCCTGAGACGGGAGGATGGCGGTGACGAAGGAGAGTCTTTCGCCAGAGGATCGAGACGAGCACGGTGGGAATCGTTCGAGGGTGGACTCTCGGAAGGTATATCGGGGTGGGGTTTCGACAGCAGCGCGGAGAAACAGGGTGGGGAAACACGACAGAGTCGACGGTCGTCGTTGAAGGTGGTGGAGGAAGGCGACCGGCAGCGTGTGTACTGTTGTTTTTAGCGAGGAGGTGGCTGGAGGGACCGGAACGGCGTACGGAGGAAGAGCGAGAGAGACAGTGAGAGAAGGAGCCAGGGAAAGAGAGAGAGAGCTAGAGAACCACCCAGAGAGTCAGAGAAAAAGAGAAAGAGCGGGAGAAGGGGTGCGTCGAGGAGCCGAAATGCAAGCCAGGGGTAGCGACAGAGAGAGAAAGAGAGAAAGAGAGAGAGTCTAGCCCAGGGAGAGAGAGGGTTGACGAGGCGAAGGGAGAGGTTGAAGGGAAAGACAAAGCAAGGAGTGTCGTAGCGGGTGGCAAGGGCACGAGAGTGAACCGTAGAGGGTAGGGGCGAGCCAAAGGGTAGTATCGAGACGACGAAGGGTAGCTAGGGTAGCTAGAGGGTAGGTCGGCAGAGGTGGCGAAGCTACCCGGACTGGGAAAAAGGAAGATGGCGGTCCTAGCGATACTTCGGCGTGGCCGCGTGGCCAAGTTCCAATGCGCACGAGTCACAGCATCCCTCTTCTCGTCCCTGTTCCACCCATCCCTCTCTTCAGCACCCGCTCGGTGAGATGTTCTGGCTCCTCTGTTCGCTCACAGCAAAACCTTCTGCGATGGAGCGACTCGTGTTCTCCGCGGGGAGAAAAGAATTCGTGAAAAAGCGGGTCCGCGGTAGTGGGAAAGGAACGCGACCCTCGTGGAGGCTTTCTCTAGAGAGAAAGAGAAAGAGAGAGAGAGAGATACCGATGATTATGACCGTCGCGATTGCATGCACCGGAGAGGAATAGGCGTTCAGGGGAAGATGAATTGATAGAAAGAGAGACAGAGATAGACATTCGTGAGTCAGGGGAGGTGCGGCAGTAGGCAGGAAAGGGAACGCAGGGATACCAGACCGGTAGGGGTGCGAGGAGTTCCAGGGGGTGGAAAAGTAACGCGACGCACCAAGCGCCGAAGCGAGATGAAAAGAACGGGGATAATAGTAGGGGATGGCCGGTGAGCTAGGTGGGGAGTACGATCGGAAGGAGAATTTCGGGGCGAGCTGGTGTGTGTGCTCGTGCATGTGGTGTGGCGAGGGAGAATGAGAGAGAGAAAGCGCGCGCAAGCGAGAGAGAGAGAGAGACATCCCCCGAGTTGGAAAGACAGAAAGGCCGAGGGAACGAAGGAGGCGCACCGAAGTTTCCGTCGTTCTCGCAAAGAGGGACTCTCTCGGTACGTTCGCTGCCGATCCGCGCGCAGTTGCTGGTGCGCGGTTACGGGGTCGGTGTTACCGTGTCACGCGCACGACCCCAAAAAGAGTGTGTATGTGCGTGCGTGCGTGGCTTTCGGCCGTTCGTACGCCGCGTCGCAGGACGTGATCCTGTTCGCGGCACGGTAAACGCGGAGAGAGATCGAGGGGACGACAGAGCCGCATACACATACCGTGGCGTGGCGCCTCGCCTCTCTCGAGGCCTAAAAATCCAAGAATCGCCGATCGGGAAAGAGTGGCGCTGAGTTGCACACGCACACATACACTTGCAGAGGGGACGGAAAGGGAGTTCAGGGAGAAAAGAAATTCGGCGGATAACTGAGAAACCGAACGGAGTCCACGAGTGGTTGTCGTCTTTACCGCTCGGGCGCGAAAAGTGGATTCGTCGGGCACCCCCTTTCGTGCAAACACCGCGCCCCGTCCTCGTCCTCGTCGTCGTCGTAATCGTTGTCGTCGTTGCTTCTGGCCGCCGTAGTAGTTCGCGGCGGTATTTTCTTCTCTCGGTGGACGCGCGAACATATCTCTCTCTCTCTTTCCCTTTTTCGTTGTCCGGTGCAACGGGGACGCGTCGCGCCGCGCCGCGTACACGGGATGATTTCGGCGAGAGGATGACGACGATGATGTTGTGCGCTTAGCGATCGTCTGCGCGTTGCGAGAGAGAGAGACGCGCGCGCGTGCCGAACATCAACCCGTCGCGCCGTCGTTCGTCGCTGGGTTTCGTGGCCTCCTACACCGGAGGAAGGTTTCTCGAGAGACAGACAGACAGAGGGTGAGGAAGAGAGGAAGAGAGAGAAGGAAAGAGAAAGAGAGAGGGAGACAGAGTGACAGAGTGGAGTCGACGCAACGAAACGCGAACGGAACGCGGTCCGGAAGGTGCGCCACCGTCCTGAGAGAACGGTGTCACGAGGAGCAACGAGTTCGGGGACAGGACCAGCCCGTTCCTCGAGGTGACACGGCTCCGATCGTGACCGAGCGCGATCGTTAAACTTCGTTATCCTCGTCCTCGAGCAGCTTTCCGCCGTCGTTGACCCGATCGGATGCGCGATCCGTCCGTTCTCCGCTGGTTGTTCGTACAGTGTCGTTCGTCGGAGCCAGTTCGAGTGGAATCGTCGAGCCTCCTGGAAGGGAACGGTTGATCCGCAGCGACCGGAAAGTCTCGATCGATCTGCGGGGCAAAGGGTACGCGAGGATAGCTCGGTGCCGCGGTACGAGGAGGTTGGCCCCCGGGACAGAATCGCGGTGTCCGTCGATCGTCGAGATTCGAACAAGGAATTCGGTGGAAAGAGAGATTGGAACGGTCTTGCCACCGTCTACCGTTCGTAGAGTCGCCGTCACGGAGTAGAGGAGCCGTGCGCGCGCTCGGCCGCGCGCGCGCGCGTGCTCTCCCGCGCGGATCCTGGTGCGCGGTACCACCATCGCCGAGGGTGAAACGCTATAACCTCACTTTCCCTTGGAACGATCCTTCGAATTCCTATTCGCCTGGTCCCCGAGTAATTCTGACAAACAACCTAGGAACCAGACCCGGTCGACCGACCACCGAGAAGAAGCCAAACAACCCCAAACGTTATCGAGAAGAAGACTACGCGAAGGTCGAAACTGATAGAGGAACAAGTAGAGCATCGTAGAGGTTGATAATCCGAGAGAGGAAAAAAGGAAAAAGTCGGTCTCCCCCCGGAGGATTGGATCGAGCAACGAGGTCATCCAGCAAGAAGTTCCCAAGCTCGGGTGGCGAACCCAGGGGCTTTGGGAAGCTGGGTACACGGTTACCCGTGGCCACTTATCGAGCGGGTGTGTCCATGAAGTCGACGCAATGGCAACGAACGAGCGAAAGGTTGCCGGTGGCCCGTAGACCGTCAACGTCAACGTCGTCCGCCTGGTCGTCGGCGTCGCCGTCTACGTGGTGGTTGGCACGGTGGGACGCGTTGCCGCGTGGCCGGCAAGCGTGATCATCGACGACGGCCGGAGAGTACGCAGGAATAGGCGTCTAGGATGCAGCATGAACCTCGGTGCCCTGTCGCTGGAGCTGGTGAGCTTCGGAAGGGGGATTACGGTGTCCAGGTGCTTTCGCCGGTCGAGAGGTCTCGGGTCTCCGTTATCCTCGGGACGGGCAGCGGCTTCGTCGCCGTCGCCGTCACCGTCAGCAGCGCTGCCGGCGCAGGGGCAGCGAGCGTCGTGGTGCTCGCGCTGGTCACCGTCCTGCTGGTCGTACGGCTCGAGAGCTGCCGTTGTCGGAGTGTACAAGGATCCGCGACGGTGCCGGAAGAAGCGGCGGCCACCTGGCAGCAGACCGCGCGAGATCGAGATCGAAACCGGGTGGGTCGGTTGGGTCGGGATCAAGATCGGGATCAGGACGAGAAGCGGGTGGAGCGGTTTCATCGGGACGGAGACCGATACCAGGACAGAAAAGAAGAAGGGGAGCGAGTCCCGGAGGTTCCACAGAACAGGATCAGCAAAACCGGTTGCCCATCAGAAGGTATCGTCGAGGGAGGTGCACGACACGAGGTGCTGGTGGTGCAGGTGGCGCGGTCGCAGGAAGAGGAGAAAGCGGTGGATCATCGTCGGCGGAGGAGGCGGTGGCACGAGGGTCTCGAGTGCGTCGAGTGCGCGGTCACGCCGTTGTTGTTGCCGTTGCTGTCGCTGCCACGCGAGTTGGCCCACGGCCTCGGTTCCTTCGCGGCCTCTGTCGCGTTCGAGATCGCCGCGGCTCGCGGACCGGTGGTTACCAACGCCGACCCGCCGATCCTCCCTTATCGTTCGGACATCCGGGAAGAGGATCGGTCTCGTCGTCGTCGGGGAGTACGAGCACGAGAAGGAGGAGGAGGAGAAGGTGGTCGTCTGCTCCAGGGGGACTTCTAAGGGCCCCGCCGACCCGGGCCGCTCGGACAGTTGTCACCTGGCTATCGGCTCCGGGATATCTACGAGCGGGGCTGACATCATTCACGAGCCGTCTCGAGAGGAAGATCGTCTCGACCGTCCGCGAGAGGAGCAACCCGACGGATCTGTCATCGTCGCCGACGGTTCGGCTGCGTCGTTCTCGGTGGATCGGTCGTTGCACGGGGAACCAGTGGAACAAGTGGAGCAACAGATCGTTCCCACGATCCGTAGAGACTACCGGCGGAGGGTTCGCTATCGCGTGGCGTTATCAGAATCGACGGCCAGGCCGTCGAATCGAGGCGCGTTGTTGTCGCCGTCGACGACGCGTATCCGTCGCGAGGTCATCGCCCGGTCAGACCTACTCGGCGGCGGCGAAATCATCGCCGAGACGCGGACACCGAGCTCGAGATCGCGATCGAGAACGGGAACGGGGCCGAGAGGGATCGAGAGAAAGCAGCAGCAGACGTACGGGGCGGAAATCGGCCTCGAGCTTCTCTGGCAGCGATGCGGGACCCCCTGCGACCGGACGACGACCAGCAGCAGCAGCAGGCACGCGATCGCAGCAGCCCACCACGGTCACGCGAGTCCAGCTTCGACAGACCAGTTCGGGATCGGGATCGTCCTCGTCTCCTCCGGCTGCGGCTGCGACTCCGACGTCGCTATCATCACCGACGGAAGAGCCGCGCGGCGAGAAGAACAGTGGCGATCATCGGTCCTGGATCTACGGCGTGGATCCGCAACGGGGACGATCATCACCGGGACGACGATCAACCGCCACGGGGGACGCTAGCGTTCCCGACCTCGTGCCCATGCTACTCGATCCACCCGGTTTCACGGGACCACCCACGTCTTGTAGCCACCCGTCTAGCAACCGATCGTCGTCGTCGGCGCGTCGTCGTTCGTCTAGTTCGAGCCCGTGCCCGGCTCGCCGCAACGGCGACCCTTTCATCCCGGAGAGATCGGAAACCGGAAACGCCACTGCCTTTAACGTTTCTTTCGATTCTGTTTCTATCAGCGTGGCGAGAAACGTCACGAACAACAACGCCACCGGGACTGACGAACGGGAGCGACGCTCCTCGGGATCTCGCCGAGCCCGTGGCAAAGATCACCACCACCGGTGGCCGGTACATCGTCAACGAGAGGACGGCGACACCGAGGACAGCGACGTCCGTTTTTCGTCAACGTCGCGACGATCGGGGTCACGGTCCTCTTGCCCCGGAAAGAACACGACGCAGGAAGAAGATCGGGGAGCACGAACGGCTACCGTCGAAGATCAAGAAGAAGAAGAAGAAGCGTCAACAACCGTCTCCGTTGCGGACGTCACGAACGTTCCTTCCGTCGACGCGTCGTTCGCTTACACTGCCTACAACAACGCCAAGAACGAAGCCGGAAGCGGTCGCGACGTCCGCGCTTCTTCTAATTCTCGCCGTGAGATCGAACTTGTTCGCGATCAGGATCGCGGTGAGGAGGACTTTCGTGAGCCGCGGGATACCGATCGGGAGGTTCGCGACGCGAAATGCGGGGAAGGTGAGGGGAGTGAGGTGGTGTGGCTCGGTCGCGAGAACGAACGTTCCCCAGGTAGCCCTCGGGCCCGTTTCCGTCGGGATCGCTCCTGCGGGAGCGACTACACTGCCCGGTTCCAGGAGCCGACTACCAATGAGAGGCGTCCCAAGGACGAGGAGCTCGCGACCACCAGACCAACAACATCAACAACAACAACCACCAAGGTGTCCGGCTCCCGTAGCAGGAGTTACGGGCTGCTGTTCGTCTTGTACCTGCTTGCCTGGCCGCTGGCGTGTTCGACCAATCCCTCCGGCCAGTTCGCATCGAGATTTGCGCGGAACCCGTCTCTCGGCCCCGTCGACGAGCTTCCGAGGCACAACGTCACGCAGATCTCGTCCCTGTTGTTGTCGTCGTCGTCGTCGCAACCGGCTACCGGTCGACAACAACACCTCGAGAGGGAACGAAATTACGTCCAGGACACGGTGTACGGCGAGAACGAGAAGAAGAAGAATAGCGGGAGCGGCGAGACCATTGGACATCGTCGGCATGGGCGTCGCGAGGCTCAACAAGGTCGTGGGAACGAGCAACGAGAGGCGGCCGAACAGGATTCGATCGCATTGTATCAAAGCTATCAGCCGGCGGCAGACACCGAGAACTCCGGGACCGTGCATCCTTACAACGAATACAGCTGGGAGGTGAACCAGATCAATCCTTGGTTATCGGCCTGCGACCTGGCGGGTCCAGCGCCGGCCGATCTTCAGGGTAGCTGCGGTCCACCTGAAGTGCCCAAGAACTGCCCGGTCCCCTGCTCTACGACGATGAACGCAACCAGCAACAACAACAACAACAATGGCCGAGCGTCGAAGGTGAACGGCGTCGACGCCGAGTTCTACCAGGTGATCGAGAAGGTCGGGGTTGCTGCCGGGAGACAGTCCAGGCCTGCCGCCGCCGCTGGTGGTGGACCCGGTGGTAGTAGTGGTGGTGGTGGTGGTGGTGTTGGTGTTGGTGGGAAGGGAGTCCATGGGAGGAACGAGGGAGGAACCGACGGTCAAGGGAGACCCGAGGGCGTCGTACGGATGGCTCCGGAACAGTGCCTTTTTTATCTCGAGGAGTCGCATAAGAGGGACGTCTGTCGGGATGATTTTGGCCGGAGCAGTACGCGAAGTTTTGTAACCTCGAGGGAGAATCGATATTGGTTCGTGAGCGGGTTGCGTCTGCGGCACTGCTGCGAGCACGCGGTGGTCAACGCCCTGGCACCCGGCAAGGGCGGACCGCTCGAAAACGTGCTAAACGGTGGCCAGAAGTGCGCCGATGCCCTGGACAAGCTGTTGCTCGTCGACGCGTTAGCCGCGAGGCTACATTGTGAATTCGAGGAAGTGCTGGCGCGATACGACTGCGCCCAGCCCTATTCGGTCATCTTCAACTGCACCCATTGCAAGGTAAGACGCAACGCACACCTTTACAAAACTAACCCGTCGACCAACGAGTCTCGACACCTCGACTAATCTCTTGACGACTAACTGTCCAGAGACTAACCCTCGTCCACTTTTTAACAAGATTTCAACAGATCCGAGAGCTTTCTATAATTCAGCTTTCGTCATTTCTGAAATAAATCACTCGTTTTATTGTATACCATAGCTTTGATTGTGTGATCGTCGAGAGGTTCATTGAGAAATTCTATAAAGGTAAGGGATGATCCGTAGATACAGATATAGGTTGCTTTTCGAGGATACTTGTTCATCAATATTGAACTTGCAGAAGAGTTTGAAAATTCGTCGACGAATTAAGATTTTCTTCTTTCGGGCAACCCTTGTGCACTGTTCGCGTCAGATCCTCCACGAGAGATTAACCAGCTTAGTACAATCAAAAATGCCCACAAAAATTGCCTCGATTTGAATGTTCTGATATTTTTTGGTTGATATGGTCGATATGGAAGATAGTGTACAATCATTAAAAGATCACGCTGGAATAATTTTTAGCTAATAAGCACGCAGTGCAAATTAACGTCACCCCAGGCAGTTTACGCTCGACACGGTCGAGCGATTCAGTCATTCCCCTTAAGTGAACGCCGAGTTCCATGCAATTTAATTTATAAGATATTAACGCAGCGTTTACCCGAACCGTGCTCAAGGGTCCGTCTCTATTGCGCGCCCAGGAACATCCTTGCACAAGACGTGTTCCCGTTATCTAAGATTTCTCGAAGAAAGCCACGAGATTTTCGCCGAAAGAGATTTTCGTTGCTCTTGAACCGGGGAAAAAGTGCCATTACTGTAAGACGACCGAAAAGTTTTTGTTAAGCGGGGTAGCCTCGTAATTACATAGTCTTCGCTGAAGTTTCTTTAACCCTTTGACTGCTGACCAACGGAAACGAGGCAGAAAGAGCCACCGTTCGCAAAGAGCTGGTTATCAATTCTAAATGTATCTTCCACTTAATATTACAGTTTCCATCGACGATAGCACATTTGTAAAACGTTTATCTGCTTATCGTGGAATCATTGAGAATCGGAGATACCGCTGTATAGTGCTGTTATAATTTATCAGCTCCTATTCACGGACTCTTTAGCGATCTTTTTGCAGGGTTATGGTCTCGGTAATGATCGTCTAAAGGGTATGCGCTCTTGCGAGGCTACGAATCGATGAGATTCTTTTATGCGGTGCCTATCGACTTGCAAAGTCTGGGATTAACAGCTGGGAGTGTATTAATTGGGTAGACCAGCGTAGTGTTTCAATTTTTTTTCTCAATTTCTGTCCGAAGAAAAACGAACTCGTAAAAATAACTTGTAAATCAATATTTACTATTTCCGTCGCAGTTACCGCCAAATGCGATAGATTCATTCCTCCAATCACAAGTTCTTGGGATTTACTCTACTTTCAAAAGAGTTACCATTTTTAAGTGTTTGAAGTGACATTTTTGACGAACAGCAGATAGAAACGAAAATAAATTTCTTACAATTTCTATAACGCGTCAAGAGCAATAAATTAATTTTTTAAAAGTAAGTTACCATTTCGAAGACGGATATATTTTTGCCGGCTAGTAAAAAAAAATTCCGCTGGTTCAGAATCGCACGTCGAGCCACCGGGACTCGGAGGATCGCGAGACGTCGATCCATAGCAATTTCCTTCTCCTCTTGTCCATCCCGGCGGCTGTTCCGTCGTCGCGCGTCAGCGACGTTATTATTGTCGAGTTTGAATAGTTCTCGCGACTTGGAGATACGCTTATGCCGAGGAATTGTCTCCCCGGTCGGTTCGAGTTTTCCGGGACGATTCTCGCGGGATCCCGTCCGCTTTTCCGGTTTCGCGTGGCTACATCGGGCGCGTCGATTCCTCGACGGTAACCGCGTAAACGAGCCATTGTTTCGGCGGAGAGGATGAGCTCGTGCAAAGAATCTGCGACAAATTACAGAGAAACGAGGTGAAGAGAGAGAGAGATACAGGTGGAGAAAACGATAGATAGATGAACAGAGAGATACAGGTTGAATCAGTCTAATGTGCCATCTAAAGTACTTGTTAACGATTTGGCATGTACGATAAAATCATTTGAACGACTTACTATCTCTGAATTACTACGTCGTATGCTACTCTTGAAATCATACAACTTTCGTTTCATGACCAGAGGTCACTCAGTGGAATGTATAATACATGAAACATTCGCTAATACTTGTGTTTTTTTACCTTTAATTTCGGACTATTTTCTTCCTACTTATACGATCTGGCCCAGTGTGTGCCAACTGGACTAAAATGGGACATTTCTTATGCAACAACACGATAGACAGTGAATTGAAGAAAGAGAAAGAGAGAGAAGGTAGTTGAATTCGGAATCAAAGCTTTTGTTTCGGTAGATGAGGCGAGTCGTCGCTTCGCAGGATTGCCAAGCTGCATCCTCTGCGACTTATGCGACGGATGCAACAGCCACGCCAAGCCCCCGTTGAACGGCCTCTTCAGCAATCAACGCTAATCAGCGTTTCGGCTAGCGAATCCTGCAATTAGGAACGGATTCAACGTCCCCCTTCCCTCCTCCCCCACCTTCTTTACTTCTCTTATTCTCCACTTACGCTACCGTGTTCCTCTACGGAGAGGCCTGCCAAGAAACTCTTTGTCCCGGGACACGCCGAGTGTCTCGACCTTGCTGAAATTCCTCGCACGTACCATCTCCACCTCCGCAATCCTCTCATACCCCTTCGGCAGCGCCATCGACACTGAATTTTCTTTCTTCTCAACGACGCGACCGTCTACGAGACGACATCGCCAGACCGATACACACTGATTCGATCATCTCGGTCTGCGGAATGCGGGGCTCGCTGTGCTGGATGGTTTTTAGGGTAGCTTTTCAATTCGTAACGAGCTGACTATGGTGAACGAATTGGCCCGAGATAGCTTTAGAGATAATTACTGATTGTCGGATACATTCTTCCACGAATGTGCTTAATGCTTTTGCGTGGGCAGTTTGTGGACGGTGTCCCGATTAGTGATGTTCGGACATTGTTAGCGAAGTTTCTTTAGAGGGGGCTTAATAATTTATCTTTCACGGTCGATTATTAGGATTAAATTCGCTATCACCGCATAGTGGACTGGATTCGCAAGAAGCTGAATAAATTAATTTACCAACCGTACATTATTAACACTAAACCTATTACCACCGTTCGAAACCAAGTTAAATACAATTTGATTTCTTATTTGCAAGTAAAAGATTATTTATTATTCGGATGTAGGTGTGGAAATCAAATAAATAGATTTTGACCTTCTCTTATTTCTAGTATTTTGACGACACCACAAAAATTAATTTCCAAATCCAATGAATTCGTAAGAGAACCGAACACGAACTTGTTTGCAGCGCATAAGCAAAAAAAAGCCAACAACCCCGTGCACTTCGAGCAATCGCCGAACCACACAGTTCGGAGTAATTACAACCGCGAGGAACTCTGAAGCACAGGCACATTAGCGCGAGTAATCGGCTCGGTTATCTGACTTGCAGACGGTATTAATAATGCCAGAACTCGAAGCAGAAAATTAATTAAAGGATTAATCGGCAATTTTCGCGGAGGCTAGAGAGTGAGAGGAGGAAGGGAGGAGGTAAGGTAAAGGGGGAGCGGTCTAGTCTAACGCGACCAAACTTCCGGCAACGGTACCTTGCGGGCGACACTCTCCATCGGTTATCGAACAGAGAGAAACCCGGTCTCGTTACTCGGCAATTTATCGGTAATCTCGATCGGCCGGCCCGACGATCGGACAGAAGAGGAGTGGAAGGCTGAAGGGCAGGAAAAAAATAAATTGTTAATTGTCCGACGGCCTCGATTGTTCGCACGTAGCGAACTTTACGATGGGATTGCTCGTTACCCGCAAGATACTCGAGCGATCGCGCGGCGGGCAAGTGCGCGATCGGATCATTTCCAGATCGCCGTATTATCGGCGCTCGCGAACCTCGAGCGTGAAGTGTTTTCGAGCGGATCGCGTGGACAGAAATTCGAGGAAGAAGTGCCCGCTAGACTGATGCCAACTCGAGCGGGATATCGATTTAAACGATTAGCGCACCGACACCCTAGCGCGCCACATTCGCGGACGGAGATCCTGCGTAATTTGGATCGCGTTTTATACTGGATCCCGCGATTCCTATTCGCTTTTTCTTTCTCGTTTTCTCCTTCGGCTCGATCAATTTATGGCGGTAATGTTAATCCTCGGCATTCGAGCAGCGACTCCGAGGCGCCACTAAAAATTGCTGTATCATCACTCAAAATATCTTTTACATTAATGTAGAGAGCGATTCTTTTATTTAATTTTAATGTTACAGCCCGATAGTGAAAAGGAGATAGATAACACGAGATTCTGTTACCGCGAGGTGGACAAACAAAGAGAGTATACCGGTTTTGAGGTTGATCCGTTTGTTATGACGGTGCGAACTGTACTGTCTCGTCTGAGGACAATACAAACATACAAGAAATAGATCGACGTATACATTTAAATAGAGCGAGCACAGGTGACGAGAAAACAAAACAAACATTGCGCGAATTACAAATCACATAGACAATACGCGTTCGCGTTAACAATTAAGTTTGTTCACATTCATCCCTTTGCACTCGGAGCTGTTTTGACTCCAATACATTGTTTCCCGACTAGAATACCTCCATCCCGTATGATTCTTTTCATTTGATAGTATACTCGAGTTTTTAGTAATTTATTAAATACAACCAAATGTTCAATACCAAAACCAAAATAGAATTTTATTTCGGTTTAAAGGAATTAACATGCATTTTTTAATAAGAGGAATGGAGGCGAGCAGTGCAAGTAAAAAACCTTGAAAACCACAAAACAGAAATCGACGTAAACAAAAATCTAAAAGATTCTTAACGAGAGCTTACTCGTGCAAGACTAAAAGTCGAGCCGAACGAATTAATTGTATACCAGCGAGAATAAACAGCGACGAGAAGCTTGCAGCCCTAAAACGAGTTCCCATTCCATGGTCCACATCCTCTAGAGAAAAATCGATTTCTTTATCGAAAATCGTTTGGGAACAACGAACAATCGAATCGACATCGGCATCGATTTCGCTCGGCCACACTGGCACAGCGTGTTTGCGATGTCGAGCGGACCAGCACGCACTGAAAGCGGATCCGACACATCCTCTTGGCTTTCGTCGAGCTTCCACTCGCTTCCACTCGCATTCCAAGCGGCAAGAATACGGCCGTTGATTGTTCGGATTACAAGTTTGCCGAGCAATTCATTTACCCCGTTCAAAGTAGGAAGAAGTTGCTGGCTCGTTTAACGAAGCGTCTCTTCTTCCGTCTCTCTGTGCTTCTCCTCTCCTCTCTTCTCCTCTCGGACCCTTTGTCCCGCTTTGGCTAAAAAGAGACGGCAAAACAGAGTCGTTAACGAGACTTTTCGTTGGAATTCGATCAGGATCTCGAGGCTTGATCTCCCGTGAAAAAAGCTTGCGCATCGCGGTGAACAAATTCACGATTCGGTTTAACCTCGATTACCCGAACTGATAGATGAATTTTTCATTATTCCAATGTGTTTTGAATGTAAACAGTTTAGTTTAAAGCGATCCGTGAAGAGTAGGATTCATTGTACAAATCATTCGCGTTCTCCATCATCTTAGTTTGTATAGCAGAGGTTTTACTGTATCGAGGATTAAACGAGGAAATAAGAACTCAGTTGCGTCGTGTTTGGAATCGTTTCATTTAGAAAAATTTGTGGAATACGTTGGTGACAGTTTGACAAAGAAATAATTATGGTTCCGACCCGCTGAAAATGCATATTGATCACCGTGCGCCGTCTTTCTAATCAGTATCACCGCAACAAAACTTCGGACGGTCTCTCTCGTTGATGATCGCCGTTTTCAACGTGTTGCAAGCTCCCGGCTGCCGTTCCCGATCGATACCAAGCCCCGTTGCATAATAAATCGAATAAATTCTGTTAAAAGGTAACGCCCGGATGGCAAGCGCGAGCCCGAGTAAACGTTCTTACGCGATTCCGATTCCATTCGTCTTTTACGATCGATTTTCCATTCGACGGACGCTTTTTTCGAAGTTAATGGCTCGATTGAAATTTCACGACTGAGGAAAAACGCCGCCGAGAAGGGAGGAAGACCCCGGTTGTTGTCGCACCAGTTTATACTTTTCGGTAAAAAAATGTTTAATCGACCTTCCTCCTACTCTTTTTCTATTCTGTTTTAAAATGCACTTTTGTTTTTAGAGTGGAGAGGGTCCCCCTTCGCTCGTTCGCGCTCTGAAATATGTAAATAGAAACGGAAGAATACATTTGAAAGTCAATATCGCTTAAATGGAATACAAGATTACCGTTGATGTATCAACAAAGATCGTTTGGTTCACTGCGATTCCGCTAAGACTTGTTGTTTGTTTTGTTCTCGGTTGTGGGAGAAATGGATGCTAGTTCGATTCGGTTCGATTTCACTAAAAGGTGTAGCATCTGATTTATTCCCATTGAATTCTTGTTAGGAGGACATCGTTAACCCTTAAGCGAAGTTGCACATTCAAATTTTTCAGTCACGACAGCGTTTTTATAGATAAAGATCGATAAAAGATAGATTGCCAATCTTGATACTACAATTAGTCCGTTAAAATGATGCTTCCAAAAAAATTGTATCCGATCACACCCCGACTGGTTTTATGACAGAATCGAGTGATTAAAAGTTGCGACATCAAACAGATTATAAAAATCCCTCAGTATCCAATTAACATAGAAAAAATTTCCCCGCGGAGATCCGCATTGATCCGAAAGTTCCTGAGCGGAGTTCGCCTAAAACCGTGTTAACGATCATCTGCTGAGCAGAACTTTGAAATAGAATCGCCTGAAATAAAATTGTCGATGTTAATTACAGTAGTTTTTCCCGCCGGAGCGTCAGCGATTATTCGAGCAACGCATAATTCAGGAATTATTCGGGTGGTGCACCCTGTATTCGCCGAGAGCGACGAAGGAATTCGATCCATTATGCGGTTAACCAAAATTCCCGGGGCCCCCTCCAACCCTTCCTCCGTCTCGTTTCCTAGTTACCCTCTTACCCCCTCCCCCCACGATATTCGCCGCTAATATTCCAGCCGTGGAGAACGACGCCGAATAAATCGCCGGAAAAATCGTTCCGCGACGAGACTGCATTTTCCCGGATAACGTCGAGGGAAAACGGCTTCGAAAATCCGACGTCGTTGGCGAGGACGTCGCGAGCTCGCGACAAGAGACCCTTGACGAACGATAAGCTCGAGAATACGGTAATTCGAGATTAACCTGTTAAACAGCCGGGACGAATAAACTCGTCACGCGATCCCCTACTCAGCTGTGCTATTCTCAGAACTGTGTGCCTTTCTTACTCGGGCCCGGAAACGGTCTTAATCGTCCCGCGATTGTTTATAATATACTTGTTATTCGGGGATCTTTGCGATCTTCGTTCGTAGAGTTTGGGGATGGAACGTGCATGGTTGAGGTGGGGCGTTCGCAACATAGACAGCTGATCTTTATGCAAAATCAACATTTTCTATCCGAATTGCAACAAACTCGAGATAATTAGAAATTTATTTTCTTTCCAAACATGCTTAGTAAGCTGAAAATTATACAATTGCGCGGATATGTTTGGTGAATACGAGGAAGAAACATAATGTGAGGAAAAGTGTGTTCCATCCACTGCTTGGACAACAACAATATTTTTAAGTTTCGTTCAGGAAAGCCATTCAAGAATGATGAAAAGCAAGTGATTCGATGCCCGGAATGTTTGATCTCCATTTAAATGATAATCGGCTCCCGCCGGATCGCAATCACTCTTCATTAATCGCGGCCATAAGGGTATTCATGATCTAGGAATCGGGTAGGTTAACGGTCCCAAGACGGGTCTCTCTTGTACTGGAGCACGCGGACCCGCGGATGTACCCGATGTACCCTGTCCCCGCAGAGCGTGTCGCGTCGGTTCCGACCGGATAGAGCAATCAGCGCGTCCCCTGTAAACAATCGTCTGCCCCCTCCCGTTCCCTGATTAGCTACTGAGATTAATGAACCTGCGCGCTTTGATCCGGTCGCCTTTGATTCCGCATTACCCAACCGTATTAGCGAACCAGCGCCGAGAACTTAAGGCCCAATTAGCGGGATGAACCGTGGAACAACCTGCGGTCGCGTTTCTTCGTTCGGTAATTAATGGGTTGCGAATCGGGAAAACCGAAAGAAACCAAACTTCCGGAATTTTTCTCGTGGGAACTGTTAGTCTACATCCGAAAACTGGTTTAGCTCGGAGAGTATTGCGGAATCTTTTTATTTGAAAATATTTGTTTGTTGCAAAGCTGCAGATTATGCACGCATACGTTAGATCCCGATGCAGTAGCAGTTTTTTACGAATATCTCGGCAACCGTTCATTTCCGCAAACTAATCCTTTCAGTTTCGTATTACTCTCCTCACCCCTCACCGTACGCGCCTGACACCCACCATCGCAGGCGTTGTCACTATACTAAACTTTGACCTTTGGAAAGTCAGCCGTATCCATACTCGATCAATATTTTTAAAAAACAAAATTATGAGATATGCTTCAAACTACACCCTTTCGGATGTAAGAACCACTTTCTAATTAGGAGGCAGTTTTTGGAAAAAAAATTCCCAAAGATCATCAATGTTTCGAGTTCTTGATTGAACATACATTAATGTTAAGTAATTGTTTTTTATAAATGATCGAATCTGGCGCCGAAATCATAAAATTCATTATACACATTAATGTGTTAGGCAAAGTTTACTTTGTAAATTATCTGCTTTACCTTATAAAGGAGACTCACCTGTCGACTGGAGACGTCAACGCGTCCTTGCGTGATCACTATAGTGACTGTACGTGGTCAGTATAGTTCCGGACACGCCCGGAAGCCCCGAATGGAGCTGCGTCAGGTAATCACAATTTACGAGCCGTAAAGCTACTATTGCGTCGTTTTCCGTTTTTTTTCCAGTGGACTCGGCGATCACGCGAGTCTAAATGGCGAATGCGGGGGTGGAAGGAGGATGTGAATAGTGTTCCACGGATCTTTGATAGTCGTCGAGAACGATGGGAAATTGTTATCACTATCGCGCCGTCCGGAAAATAGGGATGTTAATGTTTTACGTAGTAACAGGGTTAAATGATTTCTCACTATCAAACATCGCGTAAAATGTTTCCGATTAATGGGAGTGTAGAAATCTCGGGGGTGTGCTGGTCCAGTTAGTATGGTTAACGAGCTAACCACGGATTTACGAGCGATTCCATTTGCCATGAAACCTCGCGACTCGTCACGTGATCTCCCGACTCGAAACGAGAAATTTGCACGCGCTCGATCATCGCGGATTCTGCAAACGTACCCGAGTCACCGTTTTCTCGTAATTGTTTCCGGTGATTCCTATCTTGCAACTCGATACTCTTAGCAAACCGTCTTTGCTCCGCGTAATCGAGTTCTATTACATTATACAGGGTGAACCACGAATCGTGACCAGTCATTAGCAGTCCGATCGAAAAAGTTTTTATCAGGTATAGCATGATTTCAAGAGAATTTTCACGCGATTAGAGCTAATTATTTGTAAAAAAATATAAGAATAGCAACTATTTGCAATTTTTTTATGTCATGATACTCACCGAATTCGCCTTGAGATCCTCTAACAAATATGCGTGAAAGAGTTATAGGTGTATTTGTAAAATATTACGAAGACGCGGACACGCATCAAAAGAGAAAGTCCGTCGACTGGCAGAAACGGCGTTAATTTCGTCTCGGTTAATACAATAATATTGTCCGTGCAGGGTACATAACCATTATTAATCAGCGCCAACGGGGCTCTTCTGCACGCGGTGTAGTTATTTATTTATTTATTCATTCATTTATTTACGAGCGAAGCCCAGCCGGATTACGGCAGATTAACGAAATACGGGGATGCCAACGAAATAATTGCAGCCTGCCACGTGGTCAAAATTCTTCGCATTGTGGCCATGGAACTGGTACAAAGAGAGCCAATAAAGGGATTTCACACGTACGGATAATTTGATTTATGCACGAGTCTCGGTGTTTTATTCTCGTTATACTTGCAGTTTTACGAGGTCGAAGTAAATATGTCATACAATCTGTATCCAAAAGAGATTTTTATGAAGGAAGAGGATTTAGAAACAAAAATCCTAAAAACCAATAAGTCAGAAATCACTTGCACGCCGGGTGCAATCCGACGTACAATCTATTCGGAACAATAAATTCGAGTTCGAAATACATAGTTCGAACTGTCAGAGTTGGAACTTCGCTTACAACCCTCTAGTGTACATCTACAAAACTTTGAAGCTATCTGAATGAACCTAACTGCCATCGAACTGACTCTGTAATCAAGTCAAAAACATATCAACCTGAGTCCAACGACGACAAACTGTTCAAGAAATCTTCCTATGCATGTAGATCACACGGTAGTCGAAGTAATCGGTTAACTAATCAATTTTACTAAAAATACATCGGAAAGTAACTGTTTGGCTTGTTATTTTGTCGATCTTTTATCACTGTGTCAATTTGACACCGAGGGACAGATTCAGTTGATGAAACGAGGGACGGATGAGGGTTGAAATTTGGCAGATCAAATTTGCAATGCGCTGTACATATCCGTCTTCGAAACCGCGCGCGCGCGCGCGCGAACAAGGGTTGGTCGGATAGGTGTACATGCACGCACGCACACGCTAGGAGAGAGAAGCGATGACCGGCTGGCTGCGACAGGCTGCAACTGCAACTGAAACTGCGCCGGTCATCCCAGCCATCCAGTGCACCTGCACCGGATCTCGGACGAGCCACTACGTATACACACCGCCTCCTACGCCCACATAAGTTGATAATCGCGACGCGACGCCGCGCCGCGCAAGTTCGCAGCTCCATTTCCACGACGCGATTCACGATCCGCCGCGAAATTCTCGCCCGTCGACGATTATCCCGATCCATCGACCTCCGAAGATCCGACGGAAAGATGATACAGTACTCGTCGCTCGGCAGAGGACGGTTACAGAGGTGCTATGTTTAAAAAAATCGGGTTCCATGGAAATCACCGACACAGACTTCGCCGACTCCAGATATGACAGACAACGAATTTGACCGACAGCGGATTTAACCGACAGCGGATTTCACCGACAACGACTTGAGAGGACTGTAGTAATAACCAACAGTAACACGATTTATGACGATACGCATATGATATTCACTAAGAAGGATGTATTATCTCATCGATTACGTACTTTTTGCGATACAGTGAATGAGAGGACAGATTTACCAAGAAACCCTATCATTGAAACAATTGGCTTGCGATACCTGAAATATGATATAAATATTCTTGATTCAATATTGTCTAAATGCCTTGCAAATACTGCATCGAGAGTTGTTCCTGATCTCGTTGTCACTTCAGTAGGATTATTTACCATTTCCAATCTTAATTTACTTCTAAACATTACTAGACTGCAAGAATTTGAACAGTTACGGTAGAGACTTTTGCGACAGTTACGAAGATAATGCCGTATTAGGCTGTTTGGCAAGTAATCTTGCTTGGGGAAAGGGATGTGCGTGGTTCTACCTACGGAACACCCGACGAGAACCGTTTGCTCGACGTCTCCCTCTCTTTCTCTCACTCTCGTTCTCTCCTCTTCGAGTTTCGCTGTCCCGAAACTCTTACGCTCCGTTAAAAACGTTAACGAGGGAAACTCGACGTTTTGCAGTTGAACCCCCGGGTTCGAGCTGCGAACAGGAGAACCAGTTTGCAGTTCGTCAGGTGCGGAGAACACGAGAGTTTACGCGCGGCGGGCGGTTTAACGATTAAACGTCGGGGATAGTTAGGCTTCTAACTGGCAGCGAGCGGCTCGCTTTGCGTGCAACTCGCGAACCTTAGCTTCCGTATCGCCGGAGGAGGGGAGCACTGCCGGGTAACCATATTATTTGGCGAACACTTTCTGCGATATGTATTTTTGTTTGGCTATATATTTCCCCCGGTTGATTAATTTTTGGGGCTCCGAGTTCATCTGTAAACCAAACATATAATAATAAAATCACGATCATACAAGTTTGTACAGTGTACAGATAAATTCGATCGAGAAGCAAGCGTTGGCTTTTAATATTGTGTCTCGTCACAAACTTCTTTGTTCTTAAAAGAATGTCAGCCTTGATCCAAGTTAATTTCGAGGATGTTAACACAAGATCTGATCCTTTGGCTTTGACTCGGGATGTAATTCAGAGTAGGGTTGATCGAGGTACATTGACCTAATTCCATAAAACTTGAGAAGATTAAGTAAAGATTGAACTCCCAGGATTCTTTAAAAAGTTTAAATTAAGAAAAATAATTATAGAAATTATCTTTTTCATCTAAGAACGCTTTCGAACATCGCTCCGGAATCCAGCTGCTACTATTTCCGAGTAAATGCAACCGTGGCCTTTTTCAGCAGCGCATAACACAAACATAAACCCGTTCACTCTATTCAATCGAGTGCCCGACGCATATTCAAATTCGATTTCCCGTCACACTTCGTTCACAGGCGAGGAAAAAATTTCATTTTGCAGTCCCCACTTACTTTTGCATGAGAAACCGTCCCGGTTTCCGGTCGGAATTGTCGATGGAGCTCGACGAAGGGCGGAGAGGAGAGGTGAGGAAGGATCGGGTCGAGCGAGAGAACGTTTCGTTTTCAAGAGGAGTGTCTCGTATTCCGAGTCGGGTCGAGAATTTCGTCGGGACGAGTCGAAAACGAGAAACTCCTGTGCTAGGAAAAGTGAGAGAGAGAGAGAGACTGTGTAGGAAGCTCGGAGGAAAAACGTTTGTCGTTGCCGGTTGAAAGAGAAAGGCGGACGCGCGAGGAAAGCGAATAATTTAGACGAATATCCCCGAGGGTAGACTCGAAGCTGCGAAGAGGCTGGAAAAGGTAGAGCCGGTGTGTACGGCCCGTTAACATTATGCTCGCCCCGTTATCGAGAAAGTTTTCCTCGACGCAGCGGCCGCGTATTTTCCTTTTTTATTCCTTCGATAAACATTGAATTGCGCTCGGTGCTCGCGCGTTGCGGGAACCGGGTCGTCCGGCGAACTATCAAGTTGAAGATGCGGAAACGGGCTCTTAAACTCGCCGAGAAGCACGGTAAACGGCCATTCTTGCCTTCGCTCCGCGTTCAAACGAAAAATTCGTTTGTGGAACGTCGAAGAACGGCTGGAATATAAAGAGTGTTACGGCTGTTTAATCGAGGTGCAGGATGGTTGCGAGAACCACAGGAAACGGCCGCTCTTACCGCTGCGTTGAAACTAAAAATTCGTTTGCGCGGACGTCGTACAATGCCTCGACAAACCTACTGTTGTGGGTGTTCAATTTTAGGTGTGAGCGGATAAGTTGTATGAAGCGAACGAGAATGTTAACCACGCAATAGTATCCTGGGGTCTCTACTAATTTTCGTATCAGCTTTGCGTGAACAATCGTGACTACGAAATTTTGTCTTATTTACGATTGAAGTTGAGCAGAATAGAAGTAGTGATTCATACTCGTTGGAAGCTTAGGAAAGTTGCTTGGAGCTAAGGTTGTAGTAGATGTACCGAAAGTTAGCTTAGTTTAGTTGTGGCAGTCTTGCAGATAACTTGGGGTGTGGTTTGTTCAGTGATTTCAAGTCAAACAACGGGCGTCGCGGTACCGACTAGAAAGGGTTGACCGCTGAGATTTTCTTCGTCGAATTATTCTCTACTGCATTGCTTGTTTGTTTATTTCTTAAGGTTAATATTCCAAGTTGAGAATGCAGTTCATCAAGTTCTTCGAGAGTACGGTAATCGTGCAAAGGGGGTCTCATAATTCTTGAGGGTCTACCTTGGGGGTCAATCCCCCCCTAAGAAAAGGTAAACAAAACACTGGAAAAAATAGATTATTGCGTTCAACTCGTCTCTCCCCCTCTAGATAAAATCCTAGATGCGCCACTGCATATTCCAAAGCCCTTGGGAATACAATGGGACAAGGCCTGCTGGAAAGAGTCCTTGGAGAATGCAAAGATCCTCAATTCGAAGGGCACAATTGCAAATATAGAAGAGTCGCAAAGAATCTTCGAAGTATAAACTGCGCAACAATTTCAAGGATCACAGAAACCGCATTCCAAGGACTATCTAAACAGCAGAAGCGCCACCGTGCGAATTGCAACACATCCGATGACACCAATACCAAGGGTCACAAGGCTGCAAAGCGCGACCGAAAAAGGGTTTCAGTAGAGAGAAAGCGTTTCGACGCGAGCCTCTAGCAATTAACGCCTAGTGGAAGAAAAAAGCGAATCGAATCAGCGTTTCGGGCAACGATTATTACGAGTACGCGACGTGTATACGCAGTTGCGAGCTGTCCGATGCAGCACACGGCCACTCCTCTTCCACGTCCGGCGCGGCGTGCCGTTGCATGTATTGCACCGATGCAACACACAGAGCACAGAATAGGTATACGCGTATACATGTGTCGTTGCGTCCGCGAGCTGCGCGCAGATATTACCCGATGACACGGCTCCTCGTCTGGAACGCGACGTCGGTGGACACTTCGGATAATTGGCAACAAACTACGAGCAATGAATGCGACCCGTGCTCCCACCGCATTATCGCGATGAACTTCTCCGGCTGTTTCCGACAAGAGAAACCCAGGCTGGGTTCCCTCCGCTTTTGTCGACAGCTTTTCCTTTTTCCTTCGATTACGATTTTTCCTTCGCTCGGATTCAACAGCGACCGTGTCCCCGCAATTCCGTTAGGACAATCGATAGTCGAAACGAAACCTGGTGGCTTTTTGCTCGACTCGACTCGTCGTCGTAGTCGTCGTCGCTCGTCCACACCGATCGATAGACTCTTCCTGCGAGAGAGATATCTTTCGCGAACGTTTCCCGTTGAATTCCCGGAGACGATTCAGCAACGTTCCGCAATCCCACGCCGCAAAATCGGTCAATATTCAGACAAACAAACGCCGGTTTTTGCACAGCCGATCGATAGCCTTCCGATGATACCTTCCGCGAAACGGGTCGCACGGGAAACGCCTCACCCCATAAACCGTCAGCCCCCTCCCACCCCTTCCTCCACGCCCCTCTTGCCAACCGACAATTTTTATCTAATTCTGCTGTTTTTTCACCGGTTTTATAGCACGATCCCGCTCTCCCGATTGGCACACTTTTCTACCTTCGGCAACACACATTTTTATCCAGCCGCACGGGTCGCTTCTATTGGCAGCCGACGATCAAAGGTTTGATCGAAGTATCTTTGTAAACGTACCCAGGTGTTCAGTCTGTCGTGAATGGACTGCGGATGTTTATGGGTTTGTAGCGTCTGCTGATTTTTCAGACCGCTACGTTCGGGATCTCGTTTGTGTGTGGTATCGGCGGGCGGAGTGTACCACGGTTATTTTTCGTAAAATTCTGCTCGGTAAAATGGTGACTAGGACAGCGAGGGATTGCGAGAAATATTAAAATGACAGAAGGGCGGTCGCCTCGTGAACATTTTTGTGAAACGAGCTGTTATTCGCCCCAAAAATTGTCGTATTTTCACAAACTTTTTTGTGAAACTTGCAATTATTTTCCCTAAAAATTATTGTATTTTATGAAACATTTTTGTAAGACGCGTAATTATTTCTCTCAAAAATTATCGTATTTTCACAAACATTTTTGTGAATCGTGCAATTATTTGCCCGAAAAACATTTTTGCAAGATATGCAGTTATTTGTCCCAAAAATTGTTGTACGTTAAGTAACATTTTGTGAAACGTGCAATTATTTTCCCTAAAAAATGGATTTTAACAAACACTTTTGTGAAGCAGCATACAAAAATTGCTGACGAATGACGTACCAAATCGCATCATAGGAACGCAAACTTGTGTATCCAGAGGCACAACAGAGAGCTACGACGAATGGAGTATGGATCGCAAAACGCTGCGTCCAGATGCGCAAAGGATATCGCACCTTTAAACGTTCTAAATGGCGGGTATGGAAGTTGATAGGTTAATGTCTTCGTGGGGTCCAGAAAGCGATAAGGATAGCCTCGGTAACGTCGTCACGGCGATACGTTCGATACGAGAGCCCATATCCGACGCAATTTCGTTCGATTCCATTACCTGTCCGCGATCCTCCCTAATTCCGATCCCGTTTCAGTAGCTCGGTGTCCGCCGCGAAGACGTTCCACTACCGGAAATACGAATCGAACGGCAGCCATAACGATTTCCTCGTTCCGACGACACGCGACCGCGTTATCAAACTTTCGGGAAGGTTCGCGACACTCCGCTTCGTCTGCTCGCTAAACGATAATGGCAAACCTTGGAATCAGCTAATAATTGAACCGATGATATATATGATTGGTCACTTCCGAACCGAACGAAATCAATTTACAGAAATACAAGATTGGCCACTTTCAATAAAATTTAATGGGATTAAATCTTTTTATTGTTTCCACTCCAGCATAAATAAATTGATTCTCTAAAACCTGAGTAATTGAATGACACTTTTAATACTCTGATCGTTAATCGAAGATCTTGAATAGTATTTGAACAAGAAACTGCAAACATTAATTCCTCCTAGGAATTGTTGAAATTATCTCGCGTGTCAATTTTACAAAAATCATCGCGTCTTCAGGGCAGATACAGAAACAATTCTCTTCCCTGGCAAACGGTGTTCGGTGTTCGGGAACGAACGGTCGTGTAAGCAGATAATTTCGCCGGGTGCACATCCCAGTTGATACTCCTGTTTCCCGGGGAGGAACGTTTATCGGCGCAGTAAACCTCTAATTCCCGTTTCCATCGATTTGCCCTAAAAACGAAAAAAAAACACAACCGTACATTCCCATAAAGATCCGCGGGGCCAGTAATGACCGAGGCGGCCGGTGCTCGATCTCTTTTGCATCGTTTTACGGATCCGTTGATCATCGAGCGCGCGGTCTCGATTTACGAGCGACGAGCCGAGCGAAATTTACGGGACGTTGCGTCCGAAGAAAGTGAAGAAATCAAAGCAGCTCTCGCGGCTCTGTTTCATTTTATTTCCCTCGGAGTGTGTCGTGTCTTATTGGATACGCTTGGTCTGAAAGTCTCGTTTCCTCTGAACAGTTTCAGAGCAATTCCCGGAGCCTTTTCATACTCTGCGTCTCTCTCGCACAATCATCGCTGCTGTCGTTAAGAATTTCGCGTGGGGCGTTCGTTAACATCTTAAGCGCCGAATATCAATCTGAAGAAGTCTCGAGACGTAACTTAATTAGTGGATTCTGAACCAGAAATTTTATACGTTTCGCGTGAGAAAAGAATTTCAAGAAATCGTTCTAATTGCTATGTACAGTACAATTTTATTCAATCCTTTTTATTTCCTCGTTGCGAATGAACCCTTAACCGGTATACTCGGATCAATCGCGAAGCACACGAAGTTTCGGATTGTTCAATTTGAATTCCTAATTAATCTATTATTCTATTACATCATGTTTTACCTGTTTCATTTCCGGTCTGATAGTCTCGTAGCTTCAACTATAAGTTGTTCGGCGTCCCCAGCTTTTAAGATTGCATCTCCGTGTTTTCTATGGAATTTCCCCGCTTATTACACGGCTCGTTTGCTGTGGAATCCTTCGGCGATTTACATCGCGCCACATTGCCGAACAATCGTGTGACGTTCCAGCGATTATGGAATTGACAAATTGCGCCCTAATTACCTCCGGATAGCATAGTGCGGGAGCGGGATGTCCGCCGAAAATGCGTGGTCTTTTCCGGGAAATTCCTCCAGAGATCGGAACAACCTGTCATCTATATTGCGTTTGAAAAAAATTCATCATTTCTGTCGCGGACGTATAAAATTCTTGTGACGCTATAATAATCATTATCGATGTCTCTGAATTCTTTTAATCTTTTTATTATTTTAAATTGCGTCTACTAATTTTTGTTGGAAGCGTATATGCAAGTCTGGTTACGATGCTTTGGATGTGTGATCTCCACGAAATTTTCGAGCCGTTGCTTCCGGTTGGAAATCGCGACCATCTCGTCTCGATCCAGGATCCTCGTGGATGGTGAATTAATGAACGGAATTGACGTCACACAGCCGAACGTCAACGCGTTCCTCGATATTCCGGTAAAAATAAGCGGCGTTATTTCGGCCGACGATTGGTGGGCAGGTCGCGGCCGGAAGAGCGATCCGGGTTGCTAGTGGAACGGACAAAAGACTGCAGAGCCAACCTGGAATCGAGTTCCAGTTCGATTCGAGCCTTGCACGCGTCCTGCGCGAATTTCGGGATTCATTTGCTAGCCTGCTGCTAGGCGTCATTCGTGCCCAAAAAATCACGACAAACCGAGTTACCATCCGAACACGATTTACCCCAGAAATTATTCAATTGATAGTCCGAGGGACGAATAATACCTTTCACCAATGGTCCTTCGATTTTTCGGACATACAGTGACTCTTACTAAGTCACTGTATCTGTGCACGATAATTTCCGAAAATTGTTTGTCTATCAATCTGTCTAACTTTTGTGTGACTTGTGCAGCAAATTTTCTTTTCAACCAGAATGTGAAAAATGTTACTTTTTTATTTTCTCTTTCACTTCATTACGTCATAGTGTCCATGTTGCACTTACGTTGATTATGATAAAACTTTCATCTCTGTTTCATTACGTCTTTGCAACTGTTCATAATCGAAAGGTTATTCATTTAAAAGGTTAAGTCGTATCTAACGATTTCATTGTTAATTTGTATCTAGAATATTCATTGTTAATTTGTGTCTAAAGTAGGACACCTTCTGTTCTCAAGTTACATAAATCCACGTATATTCACAATAAAAATTTGAACTGTGAAGAATTAAGATCGGTATTGAATTGTGTTTCGCCTGACACAGATATGATTCGTTATACAATTGCAAATGTAATTTATTCAATGACAGATTCATCAGAAAAGTAATCGAGTCGAAAATATTGGAAATGCAATATCACAGAAAAAAGAAAAAACACCACACAGCAGACAGCAAATAAAAAATGGGAAATAAGAGTATGTAGCGAGAGGGTTTTGCAGAGGCTATTAATATCGAAATATTGAAAATGCACAATTCCACTAGTGTAGAATTCTAAAAAAAAGATGCACACGCATGCTTCGGTATTGATTTCGTAGAATCGATTTTCTGTCAGAGTGTTAAAATTACGACCTAAAACGAAGGCTACAAATACGAAGATACATTTGTAGACCAGTTGCATTTCGTTTCAAACAATAGTAAAGTAAAAAAATAATAGACAATATCTGACCACAAGAAAAAACGAAAAATGTGTCGGGATAAAAACAAGTATTAAAAACGTTAATTTTCAACAGTGGAACAGTCCGATTTCCGAGGGAAGTTGTCTCTGAAAATGTGTCGAATATATATTCTGATCGCTGCTGACCCGTTCTACTTACCGTAATGACTAGACTGCAGATGTGCATCGAAATCCAGAAATTTCGAGAGCAATCTACGGAAAGTAACATCAGAGAGAAAGTCTTGAAATTAAATACAGAGAACAACATGGTGGAAACGCGCGGCGTCAAAGATTTTTTATTTTTCCATCGCGGATTAAAAAAATGTAACCACCGCGGTGTACACGTGCTTGAAATACCTCTGGAAATATTCGCGATAAAATTTCCACTTATATCTCGATGAACTTTCGACTTATCGTCATTTATATTTATAATAAAATCGATCGTTTATGCTCGCGACGACTTCAGCGAAAAATCGAGCCGCGTTGTTTTTCTTTCTTAATTACGTTCCGTACGTTGAAATTAATTCGATATTCCGAGTTTGCAATACAATCGTGTTACAAACAAGCTTTCTCCCTTAATTGGACGTTACCTTCGCTCCAATTTAAATCACAAGGGCTAATGATTCCGCTAAGCATCGCGCGTGTTCACCAGCTAGGATCCATCGATTTTACGGTGAACCGAGCCTCAGCCGTCGAAAAATGTTACCCTGCGCCTTCAATTTATTTTCGTACAAGGTATCGCTGCCTTCGTCATAACTATGCTGGGGATCTTCATGCATTTATAGCAACCGCTGTACGCGTGAATTCGATCAAAACACCAATTTTAATCGGGCGGATAGGTTTGTCGCTTCTTTTCGCTGAACTCTAGTTTGTTGGCTCCACAAAGTAATTCGTTCCCTCTATCTGCGAATTTGTCCACTATTTAAAATACAAATTTAAATGCGTATCCACATGGTTGTGTAACCGTTGTAAGAGTAAAAATATTTGGTAAAAATAAGAGTAAAAATAATAGAGTAAAAATAATTTAAAGAAAGTTCGCAACTTGAATAATTATCTCGGATCTCGGACAATGAATATACATGAAACTCTTAAATTATAATTTACGTTTGTATTTCGTAGAATTTCGAAAACGTGTTTTGCGGTTTGTTTTCACATGAACACATCCCTTTACAGATTTTCCCTCGAATGCTCTCGAATGTTGTTTCGTCGATTATTCTTATTTACAATGTACGCTATACCGCGACACAACACATGCAATTCATTTCTCAAATACATACGGTTTAACAAGTGTAACACACATACAAATCATGCACTTCTACACCGTTGACAATTGTCACCTGTATAAGAATATAATCATACAGAATACATTTCTTACTAAAAATTATTACTAAAATGTATTGTCCTTTATACATATACGTACCGACTCTTCAGAAATTGAATTTTCAATTTTCTCTAGAAAATTACAAACGTCAAGGAAGTTCTTTTGATTACGGAGCGGAGGAAAACTACAATGCAATTAATACCACTGTGGATAAAAATCGAAAGAACTTGAATGTGTACTATTCCATCAATTTCCTTCACTTTTCATTTTCTGGAGTTAATCGATTTGGCAAATGAACGGCTGGGAATCTGTGTCGGTGAAGCCTGTGTCGGCGAATTCAATGTAACCCATTCTGTTCACGGTTTACGTTGTCGATCGGTGCGTTGCGGAGCAGCGTGTATTCGAATAGGATAGCGTTCAGGATCTGGGAATTCGGTACGAGTGGAAAAAGAAGACTGGAGATAGGGGTGGTTTGTAGGAGAAGCTGGTGAGAGAGAGAGAGAGAGAGAGAGAGAGAGAGAGAGAGTAGGCAAGAGAGAGGGGAGGAAAAGGGAGAGAGTGGGAAAACTGGGGGTGGACGAAAGGGATGGCCGAGGAGAGGGGACTCGGTCGGAGGGCAAAAGGGGTGGGAGGATGCAAGGTGCAATCAATAGCGAGATTGCCCTCGCTCGGTAGCTACTCAACGCCAATAGAGGAACGTTATAGAGACGAACGTGTAGAGCTGTCACGATTGCAGATCCGCCAGGTCGGTTCGGACCGGGCCGGGCCGATTTCTGGCTTCAACATCCCCGACCAACCCCCTTTCTAATCCATATCCACGCGTTGTTACAACCCGCTTTGTAACTGGTCCGAACGAAACCTCCATACACTGGCTTTTTTACGATTTGAAACGATCTTAGTCGAATTCGATAGTATCTAGAGCCTAAGGTATACGATGAACAAAGACAAAGTTCAAATTCATGTAACCTCTGTTACTCGCAATTGAACAGCAAAATTTCTCTTGTTCGTAAAGATGGATTTTTCCGAAAATTATGCTGAATAGTCCGCGTGAATAGCCCGAGCCATTTTGGTAGGTCGGCTCGCCCCTTAAATTTGACTCCGGCCCGATAAAAAAAGGATACGTGTTCCTTGTTAGAACGCTTTTGAAAAGAGAGGTCCGGGGCCGAGCTACAATTTGGGAGACGTAGGGTAGGAGGGCAAAGAGTGTCGTAAGAATGATCGATTCGTTTAACCCGGCCGATCCCGCTGGAAGGAGAGCGTATTGGTCTATATCCGATAAACCGTAATTTCACTTTCGAGCCTCGACCACTCTCTCTCTCTCTTTCTCTCTTTCTGGCTCGCCTGGCGAAGATGGCTCGATAAAGCCGGAAGCGAGCGGCCGAACACAAGAAAATCCGGCGGAACGTGCCGGGTTTCGAAACGCGGATTACGACTGGCGAGTACGTGGAGACGGTCGTGCGTGAAATATGCGCGAAGAACTGACCGGGCAATCGAGTGCCAGATATTCTACCGAGATAGAGAAATGCTCAGGACAGCGTTATGGCTTTCGGAGGAGTCGCGTGCTTTCCTATTCGACGCACAAACTTCTACAATGCCCTTCCTCTCTGTGCATTTTCGAATTCTGCTTGCTGGCTTTTTGGGTCGCGGCGAGTCTCACTCGAGAGTTACTCGAGCTGCTAAGAGAATAGAAATTGAAATGGCTTCAAGTTTTAGACGCTGCCAGATGTTTATTATTTTGTGGATGCTAACGTTTGGTTTACAGGCCACTAAACATGATTATTTTACATGGGTTCCATGGAAATCACCGACACAGATTTCGCCGACACGGTTTTCACCGACAACGCCTTTAATCGACAACGACTTTGATCGATAACGAATTTGACCGACAACGACTTGAGACGACCACCTCAGTTAGCGAAATTTGTTGTCGGTGAAATCTGGAGTCGGCGAAATCCGTGTCGGTGTTTTCCATGGAACCAATTTTTCATTGCCATGTGAAACTAATAAGAATATGTACCCAAAGAAAATTCCCGAAAAAATCGGGATTCCCGAAAGAATCTGAGAACAGTGTACACAATGTCCAAGTACTAAGCACGCAGTCACGCATTTGTTTACACGAGGGCACGCGATTCTTAGAATCCGTGTTTCCAATAACATTACGGAAACGGTACAAAAAATTGAAAGAATGTTGTTCTCGAAATTTTCGGGAACCTGACCCGACCTGACTCGATGTCTTCTCGACTCGCCCCGATCATCGGGTTCTCGCACACCCCTACTGTCAAGCTATTTGCATCATTAGCGTACATTCGTTCTAATTCCTTGTTCAAAACAGTTTGTTGTTACGATTGTCATTAATACGTATACACGTGACAACATTTATATATTACTGAAACACAAACAGGTTTATTGTTTCTTGAAATTTTTCCTTATAATGTAAATTGGTTAATGTGACTATTTTCGAGTAACACACAAAGGAAGACGAGAGGAAAACATCGAGATTCTCGTTTGCCAAAGCGGCAGGAATAAACAATAAATTAAGAGAGCACTTTGAAAATCCTCTTAAGGATTTCATCATGATACAGTGGGAGGAAGAGTTTACCAGAGGAGACAGTGTTCAACTTCGTAATTTCTGGTTCGCCATTCGTGCTATTGTTTTTGAGTAGCGTCCGAGAGTTAATACGACAAAAGTGTCAGGATTTGCTTTGCCATTTCGATGAGGATCAGCGTAGAATAAATTGGAGGAGCACTTTGAAAATCCTCTTAAGCATTAAATAATCTCGATACAGAGGAAAGAAGAAATTGCAAGACAGCATACTGTTTATTCGGGTTCCATAGAATTCACCGTCACGGTTAAAGGCGTTGTCGGTGAAACCTGGAGTCGGCAAAATCTGTGTCGGCGATTTCCACGGAACCGGTTTATTTCTACAATTATTGGCCCACTATTTACGGCGACTATTTTCGAGTAGGACGCGAGGGTCAACAAGACGAGGGCATCAGGTGTACGAAGCACGCCTTCGATGACCGTGAACGTGCCTCGTGCGTTCTTGTAGCGTCATCGTAGGGGGTTGTAACGACTCAGAATTTCGATCGAGGAGTTAATTCGAGGGTGTGCAGGTGACAGGGGTAAAAATTCAGCGTGTCGCACGAGGGAAGCGAGGGCTGACTCTCTGGAGGAGGGTTGTGAAAGAGAATCGAACGGTAACGGGGAACTAAAACCGTCTCCTCGGACTGGAAGAGAGAGTATCAAGGCTTAATCGGATTAGACGGTGCCGCCGGGAGAGAAGGAGGGTATTTCTGGCGTGTAGCCCGAAGTGGCCGGAGCCTGCGACGCGGAAAATCTCCGGTATAAAGTAGAATGTTAAAAATAAAGGCGATCGCGTCGAATAGGCGAGAAAGTAGACGTCGCAGCAGCCGAAGAGGAAGGAACCGGGAGAGAGAGAGAGAGAGAGAGAGGAGAGTGACTCCTCTCCGAGGGTGTGGGGTTTTCGATCCCCGGACCTGGATATAGGTCAGGACGGTTGTTTTCTTCAGAATTTCGCCGTACCACCCCTCCCCTTCGACTCCATCCCCGTTCCCGTTTCTGTTGCAATCCAGTCGAATTATAAGAAGCCAACCTGAAACGTTCGACGTCTGTCTATTTTAGCCGCGAATGGCAGCTGCACCCCCCAGCCCTTGGGAGCTAACCTGGTCCTGCGAGGTACGTATCTACCCCCAGAAGCCGGCTAATCAATTTATGCTTTTTTTTGCCCCGTGGTCTCTATCTTTGGACCCGTTATCCCGTATGTTTACTTCGGTGGCCCACGAAATCTTTCGCTTCTCCTTTGTCCGAGACGTTGCTGGAGGTTGATGGCAGTATTGTTGTTATTGGTCTTTAAATGGAATGTTAGAAAAGATCCGACGAATGTTTGAAAAATGCAATTTTATTGATCGTGCACTAAGGCGTTAACGAAAACGATATGGATTTGTCGAAGCTCGCGTGTCTCCGACTAATCTTTTTCCCGGAGCATTTAGTTGACATGGGCGAGATAGCCGAGACGAATCACGACAACCGAGACGAATCACGACAAAAGGCGAACTCCTCGGTGATTATGGAGGGGGATGGTTAGAGATTGCCAGGAGGGGAGGTGAACGTTGAGAGAACGTAATGAGAGAAAGACGGAAAAGAGGGCTGAGTCATGGGAACGGGTGAAAATTCTGGTGGACTGGGCGGCTAGGCCTGTGTTTCGCTTAAGTTCCACAAAATCTTGACACGGAAAGGAGCTGTGCAGCACGATTCTCGAGCACTCGTAACGCTCAAGTGGAGGGTAGAATAATAGGTACTCGGAGGCCGACCACCAAGTGGCAGCTAAGCCTGATTTTACACGCGAACTCGACCGACGGTTTTTCGATGCGACGAGCCAACCTAACACGGTAAAAAGTTGCAAACACACACCGTCGTGCGCCCTGTCCCTTCTTAAGGCCACCCAGTCCTAAAGAGAATCCTCTTCCTCTAGCACCGAACGGCTAAACCACGAAGAAAATGAGTCGCGTATGTAGATTTTGAAGTTTCGTTTGCTACCGTTGCAAAATCAACGAATCAGCTAGGATTTGTGGACTTAATATTTTTGCTAATCGCGAAAGTGGATGATAGGAACGTCGCGGATATAAAAATTGGGAAATGGACCAGATCAGCAGTGATTTATTGGGATCCCGAGCTCCCAGCTGTCAAATCGGATAGGATCGTCGATAATCTCGACCCAATACACACGCGAAAGTCAGATTCCGCGACGGAACGCGTGATATATGGAGTTCGCGAGTCGGCGCGAATGAATTCCTCGGCGCATTACAATTTCAAATGAACGGGAGCCGCGGTTAAACGCGAGCACGCCGAGCGAGAACGCTTCGGTGACGAATATCCGCGGCTCTTGCGAAAAAACCGGCTTCGACGGGAACGGAACGGTTCGCATTATCTCGGAGGGAAGCTTAAGCGGCCTGATGAACGACTGGAATCAGGGGAATTTAATCGCCGCCGGATCGACTCGACGGCGAACCTCTTTCGTTCAATTTCCGTGAGTGACAATGTTGATTTTTCACGCATTACGCATTTACGTCCAAACTAATTCTACTCGAAAAGCGCCATCTGTACGGTATGAGAATATTGCGAAAACACTTCTACACCGATCGTGAACATATTATTGATATCTTCCATACTAATATTTTATATATTTAAAAAAAATGTAAACCTCTTTAGGCGCACCGCGTACACAATTGCAGGCCAGTGAATGCGTCTGATCCGTCACGCTCCGAAATGAAATAGACAGGTGTGCGATCACCGTAGAAAGTTTCACTTCGGTCGCGCGGTCTTGTGCTCGCAGTAAGTGTTCGGTTTTTTTATTGAGAAAAGATCGGTTTTAATTCCATTACAATCTATAATACATTTTACGCATTTATGGAACAATTGAATTGTTGAAATGTAAAATAGAAAAAAGAAATGGAGTTGGAGGCAGGTTGAAGTTGTAATTGAAGCAAACGACGTTGACGCGCAAGTTTCTGGGACAGTTTGCGGGGCGCAAAGGGTCGAGTAACAAAATGCTTAATTAGCTTGATAGCGGCGCGTGGCGTTTACGCGTGCGCTCGGTTGCGAAAGGGAAACGACAAGAGGCGGTAGAGCGCGTTAAAGCTCATCTCTCTCTCTCTCTCTATGTTGCTCTCTCGTCAGCATCCAACCCTCGAGAAGAAAAGAGTGTCTGTTCGCACGGGGTAAGGTCGTCGGTTTCCGTGTCGATCGATCGAGACATCGTTAACGAAACGATCGCGGACGGAAACCCGCCTTCCCGTGAAAAGAATTCCCCGCGTTTCCATAGAAACGCTTTCGAACGGGCACCGGCTGCGAACTTTACACCGACACGAGGACGAGCCTTTTCTTCGGGTCCTCGCGTCGTTAAGCACCTGCGTTGTGTCGCGGAACCGTCGTCGAATCTCGTTCCTCTTTCGTCTGGTTTCGTCTCTCTCTTTCTTCCGGTCACGGTTCTATTCCGTCTCGTTCCCGTTTCGTCCCGTTGCGTCTCGTCGCGTCGTTAGAAACGTCTATCCCCAAAGGCAGAAGAGATAGTTCCTGTGGAATCGTGCCAATCGCGAATCAAGGCTCCGGAAACGGAGGAAAAAAAGGATTGCTTTCTATCTCTGTATCTGTGTACCTCTATCTCTGAATCCACGTCTTCCCTCTCTCTCTCTCTCTCTCTCTCTCTTTATATCGTTCTGCTCCTTTATCTCTCCATGTATTCGAGTTCGATAGCACCGCTGCTGAAACGATTCACGTACCGTTGTGAACGCACCCGTCTCCTTCAATCGAGGCGAAAAGTGTCACGTTCATGATGGGCAACCTGTCTGGATCTTCATGCATGTATAGCATCTGCAAATAAAATGCTAGGAAACATCGACAGGAACCATTCTTCATAGTATATTTACAAAGAGGACTCTTTTAAAAATTATTCCTACCTACTGATAATTATCGTATTAAGTATATGTTTTGTAATCATTTTTAAATTAATTCTTTAAATTTTGTTGTCTTAAAATAAAATTGAAAATTGTTCATTTGTTACTTGTTCAGTAGTTTTCGCATCATAGGAACGCAAACTTGTGCGTCCAGAATATGGATAACAAAATGCTGCGTCCAAGCTCGCGAAGGAGATCCCACCTTTAGGATACAAGCTTGTTGACTTGTACTTTACCGACCTCTTTCTCGAATTGCTCATACGGTTTCCAATTGTTTTAGCTGATGTAATTCCATTAGGACTCGATGAATGATTAGCGAGGGAGCCTCTGAGCCACTGACCAGATTGCTCTCAGAAATAGAAACAATTACTAAACGGTTCCTACGAGAAAAACGTCTGACACCCACGTACCTCACAACCACAAACACATTCGCCTAAATAGTTTGATGAATTCATACTAGCACGAAACCTCCACCTTCTCCCCTTCCCCAACCTTACTACTTTTTCTATCTTTCAGACTAATTAGTAGACATATCTATATCTATAAAAACGCTGTCCTGACTCACTCACTCATCAACGCCCTGAAATTTTGCACTGAGGTTTCCTTAATTATCTATACAAGGGATGAGAAAGGATATTTCAAAATTCAACCTCGAAGTGAGTGAAAAGAGGTTGCAACGTTTGTTTGAGGAATATTTTGTTCGTGGTCGGATTTACTTGAAACTTGGTCTTAATGTTCATTGATACAATTATTACGCTTTAAAGTTGTCTTATTTCCGTAAATGTATCTGCAAACTAATATATAAGTACGTAATTATTAACTTATCGCTAAACCGTTGCTTCAAAGTTAACCGTCAGAGAGAACTACAGAGTATCGCGAAAAGCGAAATGGAATCGAACGACGTAGATTATCATCGATCGGTAGAAACCAATAGCCCCAAATATGTTTCGTCGTAGTTTTACAAGAATCAACTCTTTATAACTTCAATTCAAACTTATATCTGACAAATGCAGGAAAATAGTACAAATAAGTCAAAAAATCGGTATGGGTATCGTTATTGCTGTTTCTTGGGACGTTAATTACAAAAATGGCATCAATTTTTAAATTTAAGATGGAGAATAGTCAGTCCTGAATAAAAATTTTCTATCAGAATTCCGACAGAGTAAAATTAATTTAACTATCTTTAAATGTGCGGGGCTGTTGACGTCGCTTATCCGTGACACTGATACCGTGTTAAATTACACCTAATAATTTTCGTCATAATTTCCGTCATAATTTCCGTCATTTGTAAAATTGTGTCGCACCCAAAATGTACAGCGGCCAGAATTGCCACATTATTAGTCCCAGGATGAACAGGCAGCAGTAATAAATCACAATCTCGCGGATGCTAGACTAGATACCAGCGTAGCCAGTCCTCGAATCTGTTCTTTCGTGTCGAATCGAAGGAGCCTAACCGTAGGATGCCTGAACGTCTACGATATTGATCCGTATTCCATCCCCATGGAACGGGTCCTCCTCCGCCGTTCCTCTTCGATCCCCTTCTGTCTCTTTTCCACCAGGTTCCCCGATATTTCGTGTCCGTTTTCGGCCCCCAGATTTCGTGTCTCTCTCTCTCTTTCTCTCCGACTCTCTTTTTCTCTTTCTATCATCTGTGTCAGTTCGTACACAGCTTTGAAGAGTCTCTTCGAAACGAACGAGAAGTCATCGTCCCGCGAATTCTTCTCTGTTCTCGGTGCAGAAGACCCCTTGTCCAAAGAAACGATTCTTCCGTCAGAGGATAGATTGGGAAGGGAGAAAGAGGATCGAACGGGATCGATCGTCACGAATTGAAATCGGAACGCCATTCTCTTCGAACGAGGCGATAGGATACTCATCGGACACCAGGGAATCGTGTACTGTGGGACATTCGAGTCCTAAAAACGCTAGATATTCAAATAATCGAACAGCTTTTTACGAGCAGTTGCCGGAACATTTAGCGTACAATTCAGTATAATTTTTAAAAAACATTGGTTATATTTTCACCTTTGGTGCATCGGAAAATTGTCCACCGTAGGCCAAAAACGCTGGCAACTTCTGTCAAAATATTCCAGTAATGGAACAACTTTTAACCGGGAGTTATCCGAACGTTTACTGCATAATATAGTATAATTTTCTAAAATATCGGTTCGTTTTTAACTTAGGTGCATCGGGAAATTGCCCACCGTAGGCCAAAAACGCTGGCAACTTCTGTCAAAATATTCCAGTAATGGAACAACTTTTAACTGAGAGTTATCTGAACGTTTACTGTATAATATAGTATAATTTTCTACAATATTGGTTCATTAAAAATGTGAAAAACTCCTGTCGAAAATTTCTTATAATTATCCGACTTCCGACCGAGAGTTATCAACGTTTACTTATCAACATTTCTCCGCATTCGTTCATTTCAAACGTAGCCACACACTTCCGAAATAATCCACCCCGAAGTTCCGGAACCCGCAGATTGTTATTTACGATTTGGTTGTTTGCTTAATTCATTTAATTTGTGACGGGATTAAGTATACCAGCCACGCATTTAAATTGTAATAAATTTCATTCTGCGAGTCCGACATTTTTGGAATTACACCCTAATGAATGTATTACAGTTGCGAACTTTATTTCCAACAATTGTACATACGCTGTGTTGTTTCCTTTTTTCGTTTGAAGTTTACCGCAAACAGGGAACATTGCGGCCTGATGATTGTTACTCGACGTAGATTGAAAAGACGTGCCAGGGTGATGATTAAAATGCGCGTTTCATTCCCTAAAAGGTTCTCCATGTTTCACTGTACAATTAACGCATTTCCAGCGCGATACGGTGCTCGTAAAAAATTGTACCCGCGCAGCTTTTTGTGTTTGCTATCGCCGGTTTCGAATGCTGGAAGTGGCCATTAGAGTTGCCGGTGGAATGTCTAATTGGAATACGAAATATTCAATTAGAATATGAAAAGTTTCGGTCCGGTTGAGGTTTTCGTTCGAGATGTATAATTGAGACAACTGTTTATCGATTTTCTAAGTTGTATTACGATCTATAACAAACTTTAGTAAAACCATGAACATATATCGAATTAAATATCGTGTAACTAAGTATCTGGAAAACCAATCGATAATTTTTCATCCCCCAACAGCGATATCGACTTCCATCCCTCCGAAACAGATGATTCCAATGAAACTATGATCTCGATGATCTCCAAGAACGTTACGGAATCGAATTGTTGGGCTCGCATGCTAGCCCAGTCTCCCTTTTGATTAATAATCAAAATAAACAGTGAAGGGAACAGATAACGCTGGTTTTAATGAATAAGGGAGACGGATAGAGAGCTTTTCGATTAGGCTAATGCCAGTAGATACTACCTAATGGCGCTACGAATCCGTTTCTAATAAGCAGATCCCAGTTATAACGATAGCCGTCGTGTTTGTTTCGCATGGCGGCTTTATCGAGCAATCCGGAGAACTCTTATCCGATGATTTGTCTTGTGCCAGGGTCGCGACTGTTTCCTACGAGTCGTCGATAAAAATCGTACGAGCGTAAGGGGGCTGCAATTTCGACGGGGGAAGATAAACGGGCCAGATAATATGGCCGGGTATGCGGAAACGAGGGTGGATATCGAAATAAGGATGAACCGTCCGCGGCATCTCGACACCTACTGCTCAACCTGCACGCTCGTCCAGGTGGCAATCTTGTTCAACAAACGAATTTCTTCATCTTCTTTTCTCAGTTACTTACGCACCTCGGTACTTTTCAAGGAAGTACAACTATCTTAGGACAACGTGTATAATTTTACGATTTTCAGAATCATGAAGTACCTCTGAAATGATTAACCCAGATCCCCGAAAAATGTATTTTCGGCAAACTCCGACAATAAGAAAAATAGAGCGCCGTTTATCCACGAGTTGGTTGGTCTAAGTGGAACGTATTAATTAAATTTTCGTGCGGCCAGTGGCGTTAATGTAACCCGGGGAATGCCGGGCGAGAGAGAAAGAGAAAGAGAGAAACAAAAGAAACCGTTCGTTGCCGAGGTTCTCGTCGGTGGTGAGAGATTCGCGAGTAAACAATATCGCAGCGTCCCATGCGACATGCCGCGGAATACTGCGTCGCGATCGATACAGCGAAATGAACTAGAAAGAGAAAAAACTTTTAATACGATATACGAGCCGCGTTCTCTTTCGTCCTCCTCCTCCTCTCGTTCGGTGTCGTTTGTGGATTCCTATCTTCGACGTTGCTCGTCTATCGCTGTCTCTCCTGTCCTTCGATAAAATCGTTCTCGAGACGAGAAAACCATGCTGTTCCGGACGAATTCCGAATTTTGCGAGTCGAACATCAAGGAACATTTGTAAATAGGAAAACTGGCTCGTGCACGCTATTTTGCTAGTTTATTTGAACATCGTTGAAACATCTGCTTCCGTTTTATGTGCCATTCGAGATCTTAGTCATTTGGCAAATCAATTTCAAGGATTTCAATCGTTTTTCAATATCCTTAGGTTTTCACAATTTTTGTTCGAACATATTTTCTGTGTCTTTTTTTCTATATTTTGTTTACTATATATCTACAGAAAAATCCACAATTTAACACTCGAACGAACCCTCAGTTGATGAATCAACTACATCTCAATCGATTAAGATTATTAAAAATATAGTTGAATATGAAGTAGCCTCTGTATCTTGCAACAGTGAAAAGTCCTTTTCCAAATAAACTTCGAACTGAAACATTGGAGACGGAATAAAAATCACGAAACAGTTTAATTAGCAGTTTCGAAACTCCTCGATCCGGTACAGAAATGATGAAATATTTCCAGGGGAAGCTCGTTGTCCCCGCGATGGTGGAAAGAGGAGCCAGACGCTGGGAACGAGGAGTAGCGAAGGGTAGCGACATGATTTTCCCGGGACGCGTCCAAGGCAAGGGTGAGAGAAGAGGATTGGGGGTGGTTTGAGGAGGGGTTGAAGACGGTCATAGCGGGTCGGACGGATCGACGATACAAGAGGTGCCTGGGGAGTGCTGGACCATACGGCCTATGCCGCGTTTTCCCTCTTGTCCTCCTAAAAATTAGAAACTTCTCCCCCTGGCCGTCTGAGGCCTGAGCAGAGATCCACCCCTGCAACCCTAGTCGAGATGGGGGTGAAATCTGCCGCGACAGTTGCTCCGATTTTGCTTGGCCAGAGAACGACGACGGAATCCGAACCCCTCATTTATTCCGTCTAATCCGCACCAACTTTTCTTATCACTCTTCTAACTCTGCGCCACCCTCTGCTCCTCTTTCTCTATTTTCCAACCCCTGTTCCACGCGCGTCTGAATTTCAAGTATTCTCTTCTCGAATACTCTTCGAACCGTGCACCCCTGCTGGACACGTCCCAATATCAACATCAGAACTACCGGACATTAAATCTACATTGTTTTATAATAATAATTAGATTGCGGATCATTATGCAAGATAAAAATTGTGTACAAAGATATTTCTTCAATCATTTTAGTTCGACATTTATAATGCCAAGATTCTGTTTATTCAGATTTTGTACGGTTTTTATTGTTAATAAGTATGAAACCCATCAAAAGGATAAATTCAATATCTATCCACATTTTCGCGTCGAATGCAGGGGTCGAAGAGCATAAAAGTATACTTTCATGTAGCCAGCTCATTTATCGAAGTACTACGCCACAGTTCCTTCTCTTCGGCTTTAGAATACGCTCCTTCGGACCGACCCAGCGGGTTATTTGCCGGCCACGGTAAACTTTTATTTGCGTTCCCGTCCTCTGGCTCACCGTTTTCGGCGCGTGTATAGTTTTATTGCGGCGGTAAACGCGGAAAACGCAAAAGGAGCACGAGGAGGCGAATGTAAATACGAAGGCGATGCGTGAAACCGCGATTCTTTTCATGCGTTTACAGCGTTCGCGAATTTGTGGGACACGCGGACACGGCTGCTTTAACAAATATTAACGAGGTTGCCGCGCGTTATCCTCGCGGTAAGGAAGCTTTTAATTTACTGGGAGTTTTTCCGCGAAATTTCTCCTCGTTCCGGAGGATCCCTTATTTTCGAGAATAATCCTCGACAGTTTACACGAAGAAAGATCCACTGTCTCGCGTTAGACTACCGTGTGTAAATTTTCTCCAAAGAATTTTTAACTTGCCAGCAAATTTAAAAATTCGTTCTTCGTCTCTCCTGAATTTTTCAGTTTGCAAAATAATCTCTGACAAATTGTTTACCAAGTTCCACCATTTCGGTATGCGATTATTAGATGCGGATTTTGCTTGCAAATTCTAAATTTCTTATTTTATAAACATGTACAAATTAATTTTTACTTCGCAGCATATGCGTAGGAACTATGGTTATTATTTTAGAGAGGAGATCAGAATTGAATTTTTTTCAAATAGTCTTCGTATTCGCGTAGAACGGTCTACAAATTAAATGTGCATCCAACGGTTTTATTACTGCTTTATTTTTATTTCACGTCGCCGTTCGCGAAACATGCAAAACGGTGTTACATGCAAGATGATATTGCAAAAAGGAGTGGAGAATGTGGAAAATAAAATCTTCCTGAACAATGCGCCGGTTCTGAATTTATCGGATGGCGCCATGAAAATTTTCGAGCGAGACTATCCCAGGAACGAAGCTTCGCATGAACGAAATTTATTCCACGTTTTCGACTTGTGTTTGCACAGAGAATAATCTGTGCCCCGTTCTGCCGGCGTGTACACCGACGCAACGGGAAATATTTGATCATTTGTTTGGTGAAATACGATCTTTGTTTCCCCATAGAAAAAGATACGGACGCCTCGGCTTTGATAAAGTTTCGGTTAACGGACATTATCGGGCACGAAAGGCAAACCAGAAATTATGAAACAAATAATACTGTGTTTGAAATTGCGTTGTTTTCTCTAATTAATTTCAATTAACAAACGAAAATCAATTTAACTCAACATTGATTACGAACGTGTTGTTAAATCCAATAATATTATATATATAATGTAATATATAGTGATTTGAACTTTTTTTAGTAGCTAGAGCAATTAGTTTATTGCGGGATGTAAAAAGATTTTATCAAAAATTGCAATTGAGCGGAATTGTAGAAAAAATACTAAAAGTTACATTTCACAACTTTTTTATATGAGCCTATATTGAAAATTTAAAAAATACGTTTTATAGTTGCAATGAGCTACAAGCCAAGTGTGTCTATTTACAATATCTTGGTTTAAACAAATGTATTTAAGTTAAACCACAATTATAGACATTTCTCTAACGTCCACGACAAGAAACTTTGACGCGTTTCCATAAACAGTCGATATAATCAGAAGTCAAACAGAATTTCCCGAGCGCAATAAAAATGTTCCCAGGATCAATACGCGAGGCGATTGTAATTTTTAACGTTCCAGATTATGAAGTCCTTTATAAGCCATAACTGTGTGCGAAGAGGAGTGATAAATAAAGAGGTCGCGAATGAACGAATTGAACGCGTAGAGACGCGACATCTTGTCTGTCACGCGGAATCTATAGCGTTGCCTCCGCTGCTGGACGAACGAGAAACGAGGGTCCGTGGAATGAAAAAGTTCGTTGTTCTTCCCGTGGTTACTATCGCGGCGGACCTGATCGATGGCAGCTTACGCTTCAACCGAGGGTGTTATTTTCCTCGGGTTAACATCGACGCCGCACCATAGATCTTCCCCGGATTGTCCACTTTTTCCGCGTCCTCTTCTTTTTCTCCTTCACCATCCTTCCAATATTCCCCCACCAGACTGTATCATCGCGCAAATGAATTTCCACCGTGATCCATACGATCCTCGACGAACCACTCTTCGATCCACCTCCTACGCGCGACCGTCATATTTTCCATCCGCGAACACTCCCGACAGAATTCCATTTTCCGGGAAATTCTCTGTTTTCCAGAATTTTTTTCAAGGATCATTAACCAATGGAAAATTCCGGGCTTTTACAGTGATATTGATAGATTCCTAAAACTTAATCTCGATTTTTCCGGATAAAAATATATCAAAATATCAAAGCTATTTGCTATTTTTGAAGGGTTCCATGGAAATCACAGACACAGATTTGACCGACTCCAGATTTGACCGACAACGCCTTTAACCGACAACGAATTTGACCGACAGCGGATTTGACCGACAACGTTTTGAGAGGACTATAGTAATAACCAACAGTAACAGTAATAGTTCGGCATCAAATTTCCCAACACTATCTGAAGTGTAGCATAGCATTTTTTGGAAATCGTTGGACATATTTTTCTTCTTTGGACGCAGCACATTTTGCATAAAGATCCTAATACTTACGAGTCTCGGTACTTTTTCAGATATTTTGGAAACCCTAAAAAACAAGGAACAAGATCAGAGAATGACAGAGTACCTGTAGGAAATTGATCTATTTAGGAATAATTAAAAAGCGTCGAGAGTAGCGGAGGCGAAAAAATGCATTTCGTTTGAAGGGTGAGGTTTTCCTGAAAATCGTATATAAATAGGACTGCCTCCCCTTCCGCGGTGTTCCAATTGTATCGTACATTGTTTGCGCAATAAAGACGTATAAGATACGCCCCGTCGGTCGCGTATCGATTTTATTTAGCGACCGGTGGAAAAATGACGCGGGCACCAAGGTATTTTTGCCGGTGACCAGTACTGGAACGGAACGGAACGGGACCGAACGGAACCGAACGGAAATCCGCGAAAGTGCTCGGTTATATTTAGAGCCCGGGACACACGTCCGATTCGGTTTCGTTCCGCAGTGGTTCGTGCCACCCCCGCGTCGTCATTCTTCGTAAATATTCGAATACTTCGTTCCGGAAATAACGGGGAGACCATCCAGACTCTCTCGGCGTTCTATTCTCCGTGCGGACACGTGAATCTGAATTGTCTCGGTCGGCTTCTGGAACTATGCTCCACATTTCAAACCTGGTACCCCAAAAATAATAACGTTGTCTGTTACACAGGCTTTCCTAGCAGGATTATTTTCTCCTACCTCCTCTACCGCCAAATTATCATAACAATGTTCATTACACGGGATAAATCCCTTAACATTTTTCTAGCAGGATTATTTCTGCCTGTCCCCTCTACCTCCAAATTCATCATAACAATATTCATTACACAGGATAAATCCCTTAAGGTTTGTTTAGTAGGATTATTTTTCCCTGCTCTTCCCCAAAATAATCGGAACAATGTTCGTCACACAGAATAAATCCCTTAACGTTATTTTTTTGTAGGATCATTTTTTCCTGCGCCTCCGTTCTACCCCAAAATAATTGTAAGAACAAATATGTCTCTTATATGGATCGTATTATTGTTGACAATAAATGTTTAATGTTATCGGCGCTACGGTTCGATCAATTACTTGAACAATGAATAGTTTTTACGCGTCAATATCAAGACAGTTTGGATTTGAAATTGTAAAAATTCTCAAGGACTGGTCGAACACAAAAAAGTAATTGATCGATCAGCAGCGCCGATAACGTTAAACATTTATAATTGTAAGAATGTTCGCTATACAGGATAGAGGCTTTGATGTTTTTCTGATAGGATTGCTTATCTATCTATCTTTTGTTGAGCAACGAAACAAATGCTCGTAAGAATGATATCAATAAAATGCCAGAGTCCAATGTCCAAAGATTAACACGATTACGCGACGATGACGAAGCAACGATTAAATTTATTAGAAAATGGCGTTGAAATTGGCAGAGACGGTTCGGTACAAACAAACCACAAAAGCTCCATCAGAGATCAAAGATACACGAAGCAATCTTGGAGTCCACAGCGTCGATTACCGAAAAAAGGCAGTACAGCAGTGAACAAGGGGTCGCCTTCTGTCCCGCATTAGACTCAAAAAGAAAGTAACCGCAGCGGGTAGCCGAGTTCAGCGATTCCGAGGAGTAGCCACTGGGCACAAAGGAAACAACTCGATTGAAAGTTTCCCGGGGCCGGGGTGCAACTGCGAGTACACGTTGCACGGAATCCGAACGTGAAATTCGATCGGAAACTCGGACGGTGTAAGCGGTGTTTAATGGATTGGAAATGGGATATCTTGAACGAGCTGGAAGAGAGAATGAGAGAGGGAGAGAGAGAGACTGTCGCGCGACGGATCTGCTATCAATGCGTTCGAAAATAGGGGATGAAGATCGGAAAAAATATATGCTTGGTTGCAGTACTCGCGGTTGAACAAAAAACCAAAAGTTGCAGTTGAAAATTGGCTCTTTCATCTAAAGTCGAACGCTTTTAACAATTTTCGACTACTTTGAAATTAATTCGGAAAAAATTCATTAGGCTTCGTTAGAACATGTGAAACAGGAGACAAAGAGCGCTTTTCCATTTAAAATACAATCGACGCGAGCAAAAAATCGTGGATCAATTTTTGAGACGTCATTGTAAAGGGAAATCTTCACTTTACAAGCTCACCTTGAAACAAATTCGGAAAACAATTATTTAAGCTCCGCAGAATCGTAGGAATCCGCAAAATACAGAAAGCAAGATGGAGGACGTAATAGAGAGAAAGATAGAGTAAGCTGGCTTTGAAGACACAACTTTTCCTTTCTCGCGTATGTCCCTTTGTTTCGCATTATCCTGAGCCGTTTCTCTGGCATGCTGCCAGCCTTGGGAACGTTTTCGGCCGATTGCCGGCCATCGGAAACGTCGGATACGAACAGTGGCACACCGGCTGACCCCGTGATCACTATGATCGTCGGACCCGACGTTCCCCAGGGTAGTTTTTACGAGGAACTGCACCGAGAAGCCGAGAGTCCGGCCAGATAAGAGCGCGCCGGTGATCTATTAACCTTTTTACGGCCGATAGAAAATGTAACTACGACTCGTAAGGGCCGGATAAAAACGCCGGAACGACCCGGCCAAAGTCCCATTCCCTTCTATTCTTCGAAACGTCGGAAACTCCGGCCAGTTTGTTGCGCTGGAGAACCGATCTTACTGTCGCTTTTACCGAGAAACCCTGTCCGTGGACTTAGCTCGGTTGTCGGACAATGTTCCGGAGTTTACTGTGATTTTCTGCTGATACGTGACACTGCTACTGCGCACGTGTCACTTTTGTCTGCTTCGTAGCTTCCGCTTTATTCGCTACATTGGGACTTTATTGCTAGCGATAGTTGTTATTTGATTTTTTCGGGTGGGATCGATGCGATGGGATTTTGTGCATTTCGTGATTGATTCTTTGGTATTTGGGGTAAGGAGGGACCAAACAAGTTGATCGATGCGTTCGAATTGTTGATAAAAATTGTTTCAGTTTCTAAAACTCTGATTTTAAAGAGCAGTCGGCTCGTATACTCGAAGTTTTTTCTTAGAATCAATGGCTGCCGAGATGAACGACCAAATGGGTTACCAACCCCAAATTCGATGGCCATTTGCGCCCCAAGAAGAATGGTTGCAAAAAGATTTCCTGCCGCATATTTTTTCGAATTCTATATTAGATGTAAAAAAATGAGGGGGCCATTTGGCGAGCATCCCTTGTCTGCGTCCCCATGGGGTATTGCTAGGGGATTGGTACGGTTAGGCACTGGCTATGTTCACAGATTTTACTATAGCGTTGTACCACTGCAGAAACAATACATAATTGGTTGCGGTACTCGCAGTTAGAGAAAAAGTAGAGACCCACATCGAATTCGGAAGTAAAATTATTAGACTCCGCGGAATCGTTCGAATTTGTACAATTGCGAGAGTAAAATCTTTTTAAAAAACGAAGTCCAAGGCTGTGAAAATAAAAGCTTCTTTCTCTAAACTGTGGGGAAACTCCCCTTCGTAAGCTGATATCGAAACGAATTTGAAAACAAATGTTTTAAGCTTTGCAAGATCGTTCGAATCAGCAGAATTCCAAGAGAGAAAGGAGAAACTTCTCGGAGTGTTTTACAACAAAGAGTCTGGAAAAATGAAATTTAAGAGTGCGGAAGTAGAGACTGCACTCTCTTAAATGAAATTAAGTTTCTCTTCATAAGCTCGCATTGCAACGAATTCGAAAAAGAATTGTTCAAACCCTGTAGGATCGTTCGCCTCTGCAAAATTTCAAGCGAGAAAAGTGACTTCTGTTTTGTAATCTGGCAGGTTCGTTGAGGAGGCGTGGGTCGAGGGTGCGAAAGTAGAATCTCCGTACTTTAAAATAAGCCTAGGTCGAGCGTACTAAGATGTTCTAGCAAAAAATTACAGGAGTTCTACTATTTTCTACGGCTCGAATAGGGGAAGATTTGATTCCACGTTTCGGACACGTGACAAAATACTTTCGATCGGCAATGTATGCGCGCCACGTGTGTCGCAGATGCGTGAGCCCCTATTTAATAGGTGACAAGCGTGATCGGGCACGTATCGCCCAAAGGGGGTGCCAATATTCTGATTGGTGGGACCCGCATCCCTTCCGGAGACAGTCTCCCCCAGAGGAAGAATTTCTTTGCACAGTCACCACCCCTGAATTCACGAGCTTCCGTTACAGTTAATAGTGAACTACTGTATCAGATTTCCACGTTCCCTTGACTTTCGTTCTTCACCTAGAATGGGGCGGAAATCGTAGTATAATGGTGCAGGGGATGATTCCGCATAAAAAAACACAGAGAATAATTTGGTACAGCATATTTACATTTGAACCTTCGTTCCTGAGAAAATCGATTATGAAAATGCAGCGACCGACCAACCAATTCTACTTTCTGCGTTCAAGGTGTTCCAAAAATTTGAATTTCAAGCAACTTTTTCCTTTGCGAAAATATTCTCGGCGGCTTTGTTAACGAGTTATTCACGAAAGAAGCGAACCCATCAGGGCGCGACTATTGTGGACGGATTCCGGTATGGCCAATGGCAACGCTACGCGCAGCTGTAACCGCGTTCTGATTGGTCCATATTTTTCGCGAATGACTCTTTAACAACGATGCGGACAAAATTTTCACGAAGGGAAGAGTTACTACAAACAACCTCTGGAATCACCCTTATCAAGGAAGTACATTTTTGTCAAATGAAAAAATGCTATTTCATTTCTTTCTGTATATTACAATATAGGAGATAAAGAAAGGTAATTTGTATAAACGACTGCAATTTGGTGCAATCCGCTCTTACAAATCCATGTCATACCATGCTCCTAATTTTGACAAAAACGCGTTGCAGTTTATTGCGAGCGACAGTCAGACTACTCGAGAACGTGTTGCAGCAGCTAGAGCATCTCGAGAGGTATCTCGTGTCTCCGTGGAATAAAAAGGGCTCAAACCACCCTCGAGGCTGCAGCCACATAAATTACGGAGACGCCATGTAATCGGTTCGGTCTGCTAGGTGTTATGAAGATCTTGCTTGATGTTCACGCTGGAAAAAGATCGAGAACCCTGTTGGAAAATCTCTGCTTGATTATTACGTGATATATTTTTTTGCTGTTTCTGCAAAGAAAAACAGAAGAGAGAGAGTAGAAACATGAAAATAGTAACACTGATTTATCGCAAGCAGTCCTTTAACGTGTAAGAGTGGTATCAAATAAAGAAATGCCAGAAATAGGTAATGGAAATAAAATGTGAAACAAGAATAAATGAACATTAACCGTGAGCAACTTTCTTTTTTATGCATTCATGAAGAAATTGGCTAGGGGAAATATGAAACAGTAGAAGATTGGAGAAATCTAAGAATATTGTCACGATGTATTCAGTGGAAGCAATCTACAATAGTAAGGGATGAAACAAAATTTGATTTAACTCCTGGTGCCCACAATCGGTGCAAAACATTTTCATTTTAAAGATAAAGATCCGCAGTCTATCCTTGCGTAATTGAATAATATTTTAATCTTACATCGAATATTTAAAATAAAAGGATAAAGTAAAAGCATTCGTTTAAAAATTAATGAGGGAACCTGTAGATATGTGAGAAAATTCTGTATGCTCGAGGAACGCGCTTTGGCTTTTCGCCTTCCGCAGAGGGCGCGAAGCAAAACCGCGAATCGACGCGTGCGGCAAACGTGTCGACAGATTCGCGAATGGAAAGACGGACGCCGCGCCTCGATAGGGCCACTACTCGTTACCGAGACAATTACCCGGAAGACAGCCGCTTTCCCGGCAAGTGTCGCTTCCCCGGGCTGCACAAAGGCTCGAATAACTTGAGACAAAGCGCGGTAAAGTGTGTCTCGAGAACACAATGTTCCCCTCGCTGTTCCATGCAGTCCGCGTCTCGTTACGTTCTAATTAACGAACGGTTCTATCCCGTTGCGCCGACGGAATTGCTTAATCGTCCCGGCCCGGGGATTACGGTTAAACGCGATTCGCGAAACGCGATTTTCCGCTTCTCCTTTCCGCAAATGTCCCCGCTGACCCACGTCCCTTCGACCGACTGCGTTTCTCATCGAATCTGCCATCGCATCGCATTCTTCTCGAAGGAGTCGATATTCAACTGCTTTCAGTGGTTCGGCCAGCCTTCTGACCGAACATGCCTGATTTCACACGAATTTTTCACTTCTATGGCAGCACCGGTTGCTTACTGGTTGCAACACATATTTTTCAAGAGAAACTTCTTTTGGCGCAAATGCGTAACGGAAGTGGCGGGAATGGTTAGCCGAGCTAGTCTCTGTCTTTATATAATAGTAAAATCGTGTCTGTACTAAATTGTTTTTCTCAAGATTGCTCGTTTACTGTTCAGCGAACAGAATTTACGGCAGTCCTTACTGTGGATATATTGAAATAATTAAGAGAAGAATTAAATATTTATGTAGTTTCTTCAGCTAAGTAAACTTTTATCTCCTTCATTAATTATTTCAATAATTTTCTTATAAAAGCGTAAAATCTGTAACCTCGATCATTCTGCTGAAACATCATCTGAAGTTCCGTTGTTTGAAAAGACAACGATTCGATGAACAATACGAACGCGAACTAGAAAATGCTCTTTACAGAATAAATACGATATTACCGCCAGCATTGAAGTTTTACAAGCACTTCTCACGGTGCGAAAAGCGCGATTATCCGCGGGCAGAGAAACGGCGGTGTCGGAAGTCACGCGCACGCGACAGCGGCCGTTAAAGGACTAGCATCGCAGGCTGAAGGGTGCGGGGCAAAAACATATCGAGGGAAAATGGCGCGAGAAAACACGCGTTAACGGGAGTGAACCGGCCGCGTTTGATTTTATTCGAACCGTGCGATGGTTGAACACAGAACGCCAAACAACGAGCTGCGAATGTATAGGTGCATGTACATTAGGGTGGACCTTAGTTATACTTGGCGAAAATTATTTTGTTCATTTTTTTCGGGACACCCCCTAGAATTGTGCCACTGGACGAAAAAATAATGTGTGCAAAATTTGAAATTGATCGAATAACGGAAAATGCTGCCGCATCGACTTTGAAAATTTGTTAATTTTGTAACTCGATTTTCTCCAATGCAGTATTTTCAAAGTCGATGAGGCAGTATTTCCCGTTATCCGATCAATTTCAAATTTTGCACACATTATTTTTTCGTCCAGTGGCAACATTCTAGTAGGTGTCCCGAAAAAAATTCGATGGGCGAAAAATGAGGTCCACCTTAATGTACATACATACGTGCATACAGGCAGTAAACGCGCCCGCTTATTAAACTTCCGTATTACGCTGTAAATACGAGCCGCAATGAATTTCACCGGGCGACAAAGAGACTCGAGAATCTCCGATATCCTGACCCGCGGCTGAAAATGAAATGTTCCGCGCTGCTCGCTCGCTCGGTCACCTGTTAACAGGCCAAGACGAGTTAATTCGTCGCTTCACTTCGTTCCTTCATGATTTTCCATTTATCCCCTGGCTGGTTGTCCCGTCATTATCGCGTCAGAATTTTTGCGACAACGCACGGTGCTGTACCTCGCAGTGGAGATGTTACAGCAGTGCACGATAAGTTGTTGCAGCGGTGTATAAATTCAATTTGTGGCAGAAAAATTCTCATTGAGTACGTTAACATTGAAAACGTGCACACGTTACGTCATGCTTGCAGCGTATCAATTAATTGATGGGACTTTCGTCGATACTTTCATTTAGATTTCTTTGAATGATTTCAGATTGCGTCGAATAACGAGAGAAATTGTTGTTGCTTTCGAAAAATTTATAATAAATTCTTTGGCGTTGACGTTGCTGTACGTAAAGAGTTCCTATCAAACGGTGTGAACATTATTTGCACGAATAAAAATTCCTCTTCGCCGATCAACCGCGGAACATTGCCAGGCCACAACGTTCGCGATCCCACATAAAAAAATTAAGGATCTTCGAGCAGAGATCAGATGCCAATAAAAAATCGATCAACCAGGACGCGTATTATACCATGATGGTCCGTTGTTATCGACGTTAAACGATCGGACGTGGTTTCCGGTGGAATTTTTATCGGCCGATATCATTTATCTTCGTTAACCGCGTCGCTATTCATTATCTGCCCGCGTTCGCCTGCGTTTTCGACGATGCGGAGCGCAGAGCAGAGCAGAATGCGTCGACGCGACGAAAAGTAGTCGTTAATGTACCGACGAACGACCGCGCCGGGGAATATTCGCTCGGAAAATCCTCGTCCCGGCCGCTTTCATTTTCTGGAGCGAAACTAATTGGACCAGGGTTCACGGCGGCCAACGATATCGAAAACTTTGATGTTTGAACTGCGGCGGGACCGACCCGTCCCGTTAACGAAATCCGTGTCGCTTTGCGGGCCGCCATCTCGCCGATCCGAGCGCAAATAAATCGATCGTCTTCTTGACTGCGGAATTCGCGATTTGGAATGCTACTTTCGGTTCAGATGAATTTGCACGCCCCTCCTCGTGGGGTACCGACAATTTTCGAGCTCGCGCAGCAATGTCCTAGAAGCGTTTTACAGATCTTCCTCGGAACATCAGAACATGAAGTGAACAGTCTTCCGAAGTTTCACGATGTACTGAATTTAATCGTTTATTTCGTTTTTGGGGAACTCTCTGAAACTTTATGGAGCTCTGTGAAGCAGTTGAAACGCCTCTCTGGATCTGTGCGAAGCTCTGGGAAGTTATCTCAAGCTGTCTGCAGTTCTCTGAAAATTTTTGAAGCTTTGCGAAGCCCTCTGAAGCTTTTTGAAGCTCTGCCAATCTTTTCGAAAGTCTGAGAATCTGACTGGAGCTCTCTGTAACTGCGTGAAGCTCTGCGAAGCCCTTTAAATCTCTGTCAATCGTTGCGAAGCTCTATGAAGCCCTATAAAGCTCTCTGAAGCTCAGCGAAGCTGTCTGAAGTTCTCTGAAGCTTTGCGCAGCTTTGCGCAGCTTTGCGAAGCTCTGCAAAGCTGTCTGAAGCTCTTCAATCTGGATCCAGAGTCCAGGCGATTGTTATAAACGTTCGAGCGTCCCTCCGGGGCACGAATTCTCGCGAGGACGCGTACGTTGACGAAATTTCCTCTCGTGCGTGCATGATCGATGAGATGGTTTACGGTTGATGTTTCATGGGAAGCGAACGATTTTGATTCCCCGTGAATTCGTGGGGAACGGATATTGTCCTGAGAAGGGAGTAAACGAGGACAGGAAATAAGGGGTGGGACCCCGGGAGGTGTGCAAAGAATACAAGACTCCCTCCTCTCTCTCTCTCTCTCTCTCTCTCTCTCTCTCTCTCTCTCTCTCTCTCTCTCGCTTTCCCTGTCTTTCTCGGTGCGCGCAAATAACGTGCCGCAGTTACTCGAATATTTATCGTCCCCGCTTGTTCGTGCTTCGCGAACGATACTTGGCTGGTCGAAGGTTTAATAAGACAATAAATAAGAAGATGAAGCACCATAGCACGCATAGGCGAGCTGCGCTGAATAAGCGCTGTTATTAACCCTTTCTGCTCGAATGGCGTCTACACGGCGCCGGTTCGAATCTGTGTGTTCTCAGAATCGTGTTTAGAGAGAAACGAATGTTTCACACATATTCCTGCTTTTTGTTTATTCGAACGTTTCTATTATTTTTTACTAAGATCTAAACATCAGTTTGATATTGGGACAATTTTTACCGATGATTAAAAAAAGTCAAGCGACGAAGGATTCGATCACGTCTAGCAGATAGGGTTGGAAGACCGTGCGAATTGGCGAAGAAGAAAAATCTGGGCTACAAACTAAAAACTCATAAAATCGTGTCAATCTTCCATACTTTCGATCATCGTTTCGTCCCACCAGCGATCACTGTACTAAAAAAAAAACTCGAAGGACGAAAGACTCGATCGCAACTAGAAGGCAGGATTAGTAGACCATCGAGGGGGTGAGAGGAATTTAGTCAACGCGCTGCAAACCAAAAAAAAAATCGTAAAACCGCAACAATCTTCCACACGTTCGATCACCATTTCGCCCACGAGCGATCACTGTACTAAAAAACCCCGAAGGCCAAAGGGTTCGATCGTGGCTGAAGGGCAGGATTAGGAGATCGTGAGGGGGTGGTAAAGAAGATCGCGAAACGAGGGAGGAAGAAGCGGTTCCGCGGCTAGGCCGGCGAAGTAAGGCGTGCAGGGGTGCTCCGGAGGCTGGATTCAGGAGGAGTAGGATTTGGGGTAGCGCCGTTAGCGGGGGTTGGAACGGATATGGGCCAGGTAACCGGGTCACCGTGACCGAGGGCATTGCTTTTGCAACCGCGAACCACCGCCACCACTGGCAGCGCCACCCCTGGCTCCCTCCGGGCTCTCTTCGGCTCTCCACCCCCGCGAGAACCCTCTGTCCCCTTGCGCCCCTGACTCTCCTCTCTTTCTCTCTCTCTCTCTCTCTCTCTTCCCATTCCATACAACCCCACCATCGCGAATACTCTCCTCCATCGGCACTCCGCCACTCGATACGACGCGCGAACAACAGTTCCACCTCCCCGAGCTCCCAATAGGCATCCACTACTTTGTTCCTCGGTGTTCCGTCGACGCGTCATTCTCTTTTCATCCACTACTCTCTGTCTCTCTTTTCTCTCTTTTCTACGCTCTTCTTTTCATTCGCCTCGCGCGAGTACTTTCCGTTGCTCTTTCCACCTCGACGACGAGCTGTACTTCCCTTGATTCCCATCGCTGAATCGCCCACGATGCGAGCACCTCGTACAGCGGATAGGGGTGGTTTCGGGAGGATAACGGTGGTCCAGGAATTCAAAACCGTCGGGAACTGGACGGTCCTTGAATATGACTTAACGAAGCCATTCGAGGAACCGGGTCCTGCACCGTGGCTAGATGCTCCGGGTTTTCAAGCTGAGGGTTTCGAGAGACGGTTCGGTAAATTGTTGTTTCAGGGGCAAGACCAGACAGTTTGTCAGTCGTGATTTTTTGACTTTCGATCTCGTTTGAACTTGTATGTGTCACTCGGGAACTTTTTCTCCTTTGGAAATTGAAAATTAGAAGATGCTGGCATCTTGTCCAATGTATTTAAATGATTCAATTTCTTGTTTGTACGTAGCGATATTCTTTCACAGAAACTTGAAAGTACGTACAACAGCAATTATTTATATTTTCAATGTTAAATTAAACGCTCACTGAGTGGGACGATAAATGTGCGGACAATCCAGTCAAAAATTATCCAGTCAAAATTTCATTGATTTCAATTTTCAGAAGCAGATATGGGAATTTGATAATGTTAAAATTGTTTGAAATTATGCTGTCGTATAGTTGGTATGCGCTGTATGAAACGCTGTGTGCCACGGCTCTACCCTCGGGAACGCCGCTCTCGAATGGAACGGTCCACTTGACCGCGTCTACCACCCCCGCCACGAAAAGTAGTCGATCGAGGGGACTAAGTGTCCGTGAAAGGTAATAGAATTCGCCTGGCAAAATATTCATTTCGGAGTGAACGCCTCTATTTATTTGGGAAATACTTGCCGTCTCATTAGGTGCGGTGTTTCATTGGTTTCTGGGGGATGGAAACATTTTCGGAGACCCTACACCACTGTCCCAGTTACGTAGAGTATTTTCTCTGATAGCCGTCACGTCCATTGTTTTATATTGTCCTCTTGATACAGTGTTCTTCATTGAGTCTTCCGTTGCTATCTGTTTTCTTGAATTTATTGTGCGAATTCCAATATTGTATTTACAAGTTTCAGTATTTATCACTTGCATGGTTCTTTTGTAATCTTCAAATTCTGCAGTAAGGACATATCGTGAATGAACTTGTGATAAAACGATCGAAGTTGTTTTGTGGGAAACCTCTAGATTTGAGAACCTCGGATTAGAAATGTCCCCAGTTGGCGATGTCTGGGTCCACATTGACCCCATTTCGATCGTGTCGTTTGACTTCCCAAGTTCAGTGTGCGCTTCACAGCGATTTTTGTCTAGAAAAAACTTCCTATTAGAAAAACTGCACGTGCGATGCAGTAACAACGTAGTTGTTGACGACGTAACAAAATAAATAGTAGAGCGATGAGAATGAAAACGGGTATAGATCGAAATGTTCAGGCTGCGACCCGATGCGATTCTCTATTTTTACCGCGAATGCAAATAGTTCCCTCGGTGATCGCGTTAACAATTTTGGTTGAGCAGTTTCCGCGAGGGGTAGTGGATAGCATACGCGTGAATAGGCGAGGGTTGGTGAAAAGAGAAAAGAAGAAGCCTGGGGAGAAAGCGGAACCGGAGAACGTGCTCGCTCGCGATCTCTCGAGTAAAGAGCTCGCGAGGGAAGCGAGTATTAATAAGAACCACCTACTCGTTTCCGCGCGGTATTGTGCAAACCGCGTTCTTTTCTCCTGGTAATGCGCGCACGTGCGTCTCCCTTTCTCTCACCCTATCCTCCCCTTTTCCCTTTCTCTCTCTCCTTCCCTCCCTTCTTCCCTCCTTCTTGTCTCTGTCTCTCTTCCCCTCTCTTTCACCCTTCCGCATTTTCCTCTCTCTGTCCCAGTCTCGACAAACGCGTCGAGACACACACCCATCGTTCCGAAACGAATAGACGTAGAAAGAGAGTGGTTCGGACATTAATGGGCGCCGCTGTTCTCTTTCGCAATTAACGATCGTTCCTCGTTGACCCGTATTTTGGTAACACGACTCCGCCTCTATTTTCGTTAGAGCAATTTTCGATGAATATCGAATTCCGCACGCGTACAGAATCTCTCCCCGACACGAGTGCGTCGATCGCTTCTGCCCACGTGCTCCAGGACGTTACTCGGTCGATTGATCAACCCTTTGCACACCTCCAGGGCCGCGTTAAGGATTCCACGGGTCCTCGACACCCTTCCGATCCTCTATATTGGTGTAGCTTTATGTGCGCTTGAGGTCGGACGTTCTCGAGAATTGAAATGTAAATTGAGGAATGAGAATTGAAATGTCTTCGTGACTATTTGCACGATAGTAACGTATATGTAATACAATTTTTTGTCGGAACAATTTATTTATTCAAACGGGAACTGGTTATTCGCGATTCTGCTATCGATTGCAAACTCTGCAACTTTATCGACTCTGTCAATCTGTCCATTCTTTTGCACGTGGTTGATTTCAAGAAAATTTATTCACGTCCAATCTGCCAGCGCGGAAATGAATTGTTGTTACTGGATGACTCGGTGAATGCGTTAGAGGTGGAATAATTGCAAGAGTCTCTTATTAATCAGTGTATAGATTGCGGGAAATGCGAGGAAATGGAATAGTTACGCTAGCGATTACGCGTCTGTATGTATTTCATTTAATTCTGATATCTTTCGTGATATTAGCGATGCGATCAAATTGCTATTGATATCGGCAATTAACGGTAGGAATCTGGTATAATGATCTCCAAAATGAAGATTTAGTTACCGATACTTTTAACTAGTACTGGTGCTACAATTCCCAATGTAGCTTTTCATTCATTCAAGTCTTTAAAATTGTTACCATTTCCCTTTCTGCGTTCATCATAGTAGAAATATTGATGCAGTTCTCTTTAACCATGATCTACTTCTTTCATTATTCTCTTTATACCTCTTTCGTGTAATCTTTTTATACTTTCAAGCGATTGTTTGCTTCGTTATTGAACAACCTTTTATCCAATTAACAATCGTTGAATTTAGACGGGCTTGTACAGCGGATTGAACCATCGTGTAATTTGAACAATATGAAATGGTTACAGCATTGTTGATTGTACTAGATCCCTATATAAATTGTAAATGAGATTGCTGCACCTGTATCTGCATCGTTGCTAACAGTATTAATTCAGTCTAGTCACGTACCTTGAAAAAAAAGAAATATCCCGCAATGTTGTTACCTTTTTTCACTGCGCTTTTGATCGTTCTCTCACGAACATTTTTGCGAGTCACTGTAGCTTCGCGTTTCAAAAAAATACGATTTCGTGGGTATGCGTCGGTAACATTGAAAAGAATTTTTTCAAAATTTCTCACACGTGCGGCATAAAAAAGCTATAATAGAACACTAACTGTCAATTGAACGTTTCATACTGTTATTTACGTCGCGTGGGGCTAAATTTTCATGTTTCCAAACAACCCTTACAAGTGTCCTAAATATTTAGAATTCAACCTAATCGTCAAGAGGGTGTAACACCCCTAGGACCATTTCTGACCGAGAACAAATGATTCTTCGATGATCAGCGTCGAGCAAGCTACATTTTCGGCAAGGTTTCAAACCTGCTTGGCTCTCGGCGTCGCCTAACCGCGTTTCTAAGCCGGAACCGATGGACTGTTGTCGACAGCGAGTCGCACCGCGATACAAAGACGCCGCCTCGGAATCCGAGAAATTAGTCTCGTGTACGTGCCAATTTCACCGGTGGGAATTTTCAAATGGTGCTCACGGAGCCGGAAACCGCAGCCTCTCTCGGTCCCGCCGTGCTTCTCGTTTACGTCGCGCTCCGGTCATAAACGCGCTTTCGAGGCCACCAGTGCCATACTTGGCGCGCGCGCTAGATTAATTACCTGCGACTGGGGAGGACTGGGAATAAGGAGAGAGAGAAAGAGACACGGAGGCTGAGGGAGAAAGAGAAAGAGAGTGCAAGGGTGGCGGCTCCGAGGGCAGAGTTCGCATGCAGTTTTGCCTGCAACGTCCGCGGTGAACCGAAACTTTTAGGCTGGCTGCAGGCGAGCTAGTTTTCTCGTTGCATCTCGACAGCACTGCCAATTAAACCGGAAAACGCAGAACGCTGCATGTGCAAATTACCTGACGCATTATGCGAACGTTTAACACTCGGATGATGCCGTTCGTTTCTACCCTGCTGCCCTCAGGCGTCGTCTAGCACGATCTAACGTCGTCCAGCGTCGTCGTTTAGGTTCTTCCGTTCAATTTTTATTAATAAATCTTCGTTTGGATAAAAGTTCTTTAAACATATATTTAGAAAAACTGACGAACCGCTGGCTAAATGGAGGTAAATATTAAATATCAATTGTAGAGCTAAATGGGTTTCCTACCTTTGAGAATACGCTTACACGAACATTGATAAATAACCGTCTACATCGAGCTAAACATAATTAGACTTCCGATGAAAATGAACTAGACAATGTACAAGCACAAAAAAGCGAAAAAACAGAAACATTTTAAAACACTGTTGCGGTAATTACAAGTACAACCTATGAAGAACGAATTGAATTTCTATTCTAACGGGTGATAATTGTTCCCAATACACACCCACGCGTAATAATTTACAACGCACATTAATCTCATCTGCACAAGAGAACTTCCTTGTTTTATTAACAATCACACCGTGGGTCTTTCTGCAATCATTCCTCCCGAAACGTTACATTTCATTACAGAATATAAAACAACGTTCCAACATATTAACTTTGATCGATCTGCGGTATTGAATTCGAACGCGCTTTGCAATTCATATTTTGCAGATTATACAAAGGGGATTGAACTGAAAAACGCACTGGCCAGTAATAATTTATCCGAACAAATGTACAGAAAGAAACTTTTCACTGAAATCGAACACCTTAATTTCGATGGTTAAATCCGACGAGAAAAAAAGAAGATGATACTGCTGATTAATTTAATGGCGGTCTCTCTTGATGCAAACGACGCATTACGGGCAATTGCCGCTGACGAGTTCGGTATAATCCATTTAGTTAAGAAACGGCTAGGAGAAAAAATTCTCCTCTGCGGACAGAGGAGAGAGGCAGACTTGAAGTATCTTAGTCGAATGAAGTGATTCAAAGGCGACAGCGCAATTTATCCAGCTCGTCCACCTTTGGTACTGCTTTCGTCCTGCTCGCCTCTTCTCTTCGAATTACAAGCTAATCGGCTCCACGAGTGGCTCTGCCGCTCTGAATTCCGCTAAATGATACAAATGATGCGTGAGACGCGATAAAAGCGCGGCCAGCACTCGTGCAAAATTAAAGCGACCCACTAGAAGAACCTGCTCCGCAAAAACTGGATGCAGAATCGACTCTTATGCCAATTCTCGAGCGCCTCTAACCGTACTGAATTTGCCTGAAAAATTTTTAGTCTGCTGAAATTGCGAAGTTTGACCGACAATTTTATATCGACGTACATAGAGTTTCTAATTAATAGTCAACACTTTAAAGTACCATTTTATTGCGGCACACACAGGATCTACGAACTTTAAAGCCTCTGACAGAATTTAATACCGACGACCGACCAGAGAAAAGTTCTTCTACCGTGGAGCGAGTCCTAACGAGTTTCAAGCATTATTAAATGCTTTTTAAAATATTTTTTAAAGCGCAGCAAGAGATCGAATTAATTTACTTAGCTCGACACTATTAAATGCGACTCCTCTTTGAAATATTTTTTAAAGTGTAGCACGAGATCGAATTCATTTTCTTACCCCAACATTATTAAATGCGTCTCTGCTGTGTTAAATATTTTTAAACAGAGCAGCAGGAGATCGAATCAATTTTCTTAAGCCAACACTCTTAAATGCGTCTGCTTCTTCAAATATTTGAAAAATTGTAGCTTCAGATCGAATTGATCTTCTCGAGCAGTTACGAGGAGCTTAGTGTCCTAGCATTTTTTCTCAGGCCGTTGGCAGTGTGCCGAAAGTGTCCATTGAATACGACGATCTTGTTTGTACCTCCTCCTCGGTCATTATCTTCGTCAATTTAGGGGATGAGCGGTCAAGTTTTCAGTAAAATTGCATGTTTAGCCTTCCTTACGATATTCATAATTGCCCACGGTGTTCGAATGTACAAAACATTTGAAAGACGAATTAGACAGGTATAACATCAGCGTTGAAAGAAATGAATAACATTTGTATTTAATCAGCTGTACTTTAACTCCTTGTCTTACAATATCGTTCCTGACTCGTGACGAAGATTCTGATCAGATTCTAATAAAAATATATGTCAATAATTTCCTATAACCGAAACGTACTTCTATTCTTGTTTTGTCGATGAACAGCTATTAGAGAACACATAGGCAGATCTATTAGAAAGTTCTAATCATTGATTTTTCCATTAGGAATCCGACATTATATGGCAAGGGGTTGGACGCTAATAATTAGTTTATTGTCCGAGGAGCATACACAAAATCGTCCGAAAACATTAGAACTTCCGCAACGATCTAACAATTAAGGGAGGGTTGCATCCCCTCGGATATATTCTACGGTGCAATTCGACCGCTGAAAACGTTCACAGCTGTAACTCGGCAACGAGCAAAGTAGTCTAACTTACTATCCCCGTTACGATCTTGGCTGATGAGACTTTGGGGGTAGCGTTGTCCTCGAGTCTCGGACCGGCGACAGCTTAGGGTTGTCCCCACCCTACGCAGGAAACTGCGCGATGCTGAAGACGCAGAACCATGACAGGCTGGTGTCTTCGTCGTCAAGGAAGTATTACACAATTTCTCAGTATTTGTGCGTGTACGTGTATGCGCCAGTGACAACGCACGATGACGAGGTAGCACAGTGTTGGTAGGGGTAGCAGCAGGAGCCGTATAGCTGGCCAGCAACGTTGCTTTAGGGTGAAAGCCTCGCCCTATTCCCGAAGAAATATCTCGTCGTGTGTGTCAAATGCCACGCTGATAATTATCTCTGATGCCAGCTGCACCGTTTTCCAGATATTCCTTCTCAAAGGACACCTGAACCCTCCATGGGACGAAGCTTCGCTATCTCTTTGATTATTTTCTACGATTACGGGCGCAATTTTTGTTGTAGTTCTCGTCCTTCGGCGTACACAATGTCTAAAAATATTTGTTGTTTAGGTTCGACTATTTATTCGACTGCATTTGCAATTTTTATTTTCATCCCTTCGTTTCTGCAATCTCTACAAACATTTGTTGTTTAGGTTCGACTAGTTACTAGACTGCAAACGCAATTTTTATTTTCATCCCTTCGTTTATGGAATCTCTAAACATATTTATTAGATTCGACTATTCACTAGACTGCAAACGCAATTTTTGTTGTAGTTCTCGTCTTTCTGCGTACACAATGTCTAAAAATATTTGTTGTTTAGGTTCGACTATTTATTAGACGGCATTCGCAATTTTTATTTTCATCCCTTCGTTTATGCAATCTCTACAAACAATTGTTGTTTACGTTCCATTATTTACTAGATCACCAATTTTTATTGTTCTCTATAATACGATAAAGAGATCAAGGGGTCTACACAAAGCACCAGTAAAAACAAGTTTCCGAGAAATTGAAGAACTGTTTAAAAAAGGATCCAAGCACTTCCATATCCGGTACACTCGTCGCAACCGTCTGTCCCGCGAGTCAAACGTTGCAGAACTCTTTCATCCTCCAGGGCCGAAAATTCGATGCTCGTTAATGTTTTCGGTTTTTCTAGCACAGCGTCGCGCGAATAACAATAACAAGATTCTCCAGGCGGAGCAGTCGGCCCGTTTCCGCTCGGCGACGAGCCGCGTTTCATCCCGGTGATGGACCGCGTTAATTTCTTTTCACCGGGACTAATGCGTATCGGCTTCGAAATTCTTTTCTTCTCGCTCCACTTTCCTCTCCGCGAGACTCTCCCTGCTCGCCCCGTTGTGCATCGGTGCCGCCGTGTTTTTCGCGTTTAGTCGATGCGCGGCTGTGTGCATACAGGGTGGGACCAATAATTTTCACCACCTTCAACATTTCCGCTATTTGCAAATCCAGTTCTCTTTATAAGACGCTACGTAGAATAAATTCTCACTACAAGAGAATGAGGTATCATAAAAAATGCAGTACAGAATAAAGCAAATGGCCAGAATGAAAAATTGAGGAACAACGGTTCGGCACGCAACGGGTTAAACGAAGTAACGTACCTTTTGCAAATTCTGCACAAAAATGTGGAAAATCATTTCGAAGATATCTCGTTAACTATTACATTTAGAACGAAGGTTAATACAATGTTATGGAGAATTTGATAGACTATCAATTCGATCGTATAAAGAACATTATTTCCTTCTCTGTACCATACGCAAGTTTTGTATGTATCACTTTTTCATATTATTAGAAATATTATTGAAAGTTATTGCTCCACCCTGTATACACACATATACGGAATGAAAAAGAAATAGAAAGAGAGAGAGAGAGAGAAAAAGGTAGAGAGGGGAGCACCCGCGTCCATGCAACCGCTCGTAATTCGGCCCGTCATTGTTCGCTCCGGATTCGTGACATTAATTTATCCCTCTTTCAGAATATGCGCCTGAATAATCCTTTGTCCGAGTCGGGTCGTCGAGATCAAAGACGACGACAGGGAGGCAGCCTCGAAAATTAGCAATGCTCTTTGCGCGAGCGATTCTTTTGTAACGCCCGCGCAACCTCGCACTCGCGAGTTCTCGCGAGTTCTCACGATGCGTTTAATTCGGCGACGAGTGTTTGCTACACAAGGCTCGGCGGTTTTTAACCGTCGACCCCTCACTGCCGAACGGAAAACCGATCTACGAAAGCCTATCCACGAGAGAGCGTCACCATGTCGTTTAACCGAGCATGAGGAATCCCGATGATCATTCCTGACGGTCGGCGAAACGTTCGCTTTGCTGGTCCAAGTCATTTTATTCTTGGCAAGTCGAGAATCCGTTCGCCATTTATGCGAACGAATTGTTCGCCAATCCGTATGCAGATTGCATGTATAGTTTCTCCAGCGAAGAAAACGGGTTCCATGGAAATCACAGACACAGATTTCGCCGACACGGTTTTCTCCGACAACGACTTTGATCGACAAGGCTTTTGACCGATAACAATTTGACCGACACCAGATTTGACCGACAACCAATTTGTATATGATTTTTGTCGTCTTACGGATATAAAATTGGTGTAATACTCATACGATACTTAAACCTGTAGTAGTTGATTAGATACCAACATATTAATAATTTTAATGGATGGAGAATAGTACAATAATATTCCTACATATACACTTTCTTTGCTTCCGTACCAAAATTTATTCTTGAACCCTTGAATTCTCCCTTTGCAAGCTGAGAAAAGCCTGATCAAATTTTGTGACAAAATTTGCAGCGGCTGGACACATCGAAAACCCATTGGCGTCGGTAGCAAGGGGTTGTCGATCCTGGGGTGGCAGGGGGTTAACGACGAGTGCCGAGATTCGAGAATTACAGGAGGAAATCGGGAAATGACGTATCGTTTGAGAGCAGCCCGGCTCTCCATTATAGCGATCCAAGAGTAAAAGAATGGAGGGGTTGGGAACGAGGGGGTTGGAGGACCAGTAGGAGGAGTATGATGGGGAGGTTGCACGAGGAGGAGGAAGAGTAAGGGCAAAATAGGGGTTGAGGGGAGCTGGAAGAAGGATCGCGGGGACGCGTGCACTGGTTTGTGGAACGGGCCACGCGGGGGTTGAAGGGGTTCGAAGGGGGTTGAAAGGGGGTGGGAAACCCGGGGGTTGGACCGAGGAGGTTGTGCGGGGGTGGCGAGAGGGTGCCGCATCTGCCTAGCTCGAACGCGGATACTCGGTGGAGGCTGGAGAGAATTGGGTCAGCCAACTTGGAGTGTACTTCAGGTGTAGCTACCTATCTACCTATCTGCCAACCTACTACCAGCCGCCCACCCTTTCTCGCGTCCTTACCAAAGAATCCGTTCCCTTTCTTTCCTCGTTAGCTGCTCGGCCATCCCTCTCCTTCACTCTCTCTCTCTCCCTTTCTCTCTCTCCCTCTCCTTTCCTGCCTGAACGCCGTGCAACATCGGCCCGGATCAGGGGACGAAAGCGGCCAGAGGATCCATCGAACCGAAACTTTTTCACGGCTCGATTCGTGCTCTATCTTCGAACTTGTACCCCTAGTCGCGTGGGAGAGGACGAGCCGTGCCTCGCGAGACCGAAATGGGGCGGTGGTAATCGATACCCAAGCAACACTAACAGGTAAAATTCAATGTCGCGCCGGTGGATGCGTCCGTTTTTCACCTGGCTGTTGGCGGAGTTAACTCGGTAACAATTGTCCGCGAGAGACCGACATTATCTTTATGGAGATAGGACCTAAGTAAGGGCAAGCTGAACGAAGTTGCCAGGTCCTCGTCTGGAAATCAATGATAAGGATTTTTATTTTTTAGATCCTTTGCAAAAATATTATACTTCGTCCTAAACAATATCCGGAATATATTTTATAAAAAGACGTAGGATTTCAACAAGTATGTTCGCGCCAAGGTCTCCAATAAATTACCTGTCTACAAAGTCGCAGCCAGAGATGGCTGAAGACTTTCAAGAAAGAACAGTGCGACCGCTCCGGAAGTGACTTAAAAATCATAAAACTTGCTTGAAACTCTCAAGAGTCAAGAGCCTGAAACTCTTAACTCGGAAGTAACGACATTATATTATTGAACGTGAAAATGTTCGGTGAAATTTGCACTTTGTACCTCTTAAACTTGAAACTATTTTGTCTCCATTTCGTCGCGACGACGCTGGTAGCTGCGAAAATTCAATGTCGCCCGCGAACACACTCGTAAAATTACGTCTTTGTCTCTCTCTCTCCGTCTGTATTTCTACAGACTTGCTCAGAAGCTTTGCCAGTAAAACAGAGCTCCCAGTTTTATCTGCCGTCGTCCGAAGACGCGCGCCGTAGTCTACCGCCATCTGTGTCGAATACACCGGGATCCCTGTGTTTTATTGCCGCCCCTGGGCTTTATTAGCGGCGCCGAGTGGAAGCATTACACAGGGTAGCTTGATGTGTTCCCAGGGTAGCTTGTAACCTGTTATACAAGCCTAAGACCTGAATTTGAAGGACGGTACGAATTTCAGCGACGCTTCTTGTCATCTGAAAGCAACTTTATTATTTTAGGGGTAACTGGTTTGGAGGGGGTGAGTTCGTTCTTTTTTTTAATGGAACGTGGGGAAAATTTTTATATATTCATGCAACGTATACAAAACTGCACAACTTCTGCTCGAAGCGTTTTTCGATATCTTGCAACTGTCGAAAGTTAGGGGGGTTGCGGTGTACGGACTCGCCTGATGCGCCTACGCCTTTGGCTTCAGCTGCAATGTACTTAAAATTGCTGGTAACTTCTCAGTGGTGGGAGATTTTGCAAATGTTTTGAACAAACGTTGCATACTTGTGTATGACGGTGAAGTTTAATTCTTGTACGTCAACCAAAATGTATTTAAAACCTTTCTGTATTTAACATATCTAATAATAGATATGTTAAATCTTTTTAAGAGGGACAACAAATTGTTGAAAGAAATATACTGAATGGGAACCCGATTGATTACAGAAGGGTTAAAAGAAGAATCATCTCGAGTAAAGCGGTCAGAAAATCGCGCCGCTAACGAAATGAAAGCGCATCTGTTCGCTCTAGAATCTCGGAAACACCCGGTAGATCGTCTACAACAGGCTCGTAAACGATAGTTCCTAACTGCCAGGTCTCTAACGACCATGAAATCGCGCTAGTTCGTTCAAGTTTGCCTGGATGGAGGCGCGAGGGATGAAAAGAAAAGGCTCGGTTGTCCGCAAAGATCCGCGTGGCTCAGCGATTCTCTAAGGTACCGTTCCAGAAGAAGCGTCTGGTGTCCTCGAGGAGAGAGCATCAGCCTCGCGGATCCAGCTGGTAACGGTGCAAAGTGTGCTCCATCTCGCATCAAATGAAGAAAGAAAAAAGGGAAAAAAGACCTCGCGGGTCTCGATCGGGCTGAGGAGAACGACGCGACGTTACGGAAGGGTGGGGGTGTTCTGGTATTCGATTACGAGGGAACGTTTAACGGAGCAGTTTCGCGTGCCAGCATTCACGGCGGATTCGCGGTGAATGGGCTGCGGGGACGGTGATTCGATTCACGAGACCTCTTCTCGTGGTCCTCCGGTGAAATTTACCCCTGTCGTTTTCTATTTAGCTCGACTATCGCCCGGATAATCGTCGCGCGCCGGACGCCTAACCCCGGCGAGATTACCGTCGCGAGGAATTGATCGCGATCATTCGTCGATCACGCCGCCGCACAGTGGGCCATTTGACCAAAAAGCTGGCCAAAATTATTTTGTAATAGAAAACAAGTCCGTAGGTGTTGGTTTGCTATAAAATGAAATTTTAAATTTTCATTAAGGGCCCAAATAAAAAAATTAAAAGAAATGCTTTTTTTATTTTTGCACGTAACCTTTCAAATAATCATTTTTTGGAAAATCTTTTGCATACCGTTTCATAAACCAATGTTTCGAATTAATTATAAAAAATCAGATCGTTTAGTACGACAATAAAAAAGTTATTCCATTTTAAAAAGTGTACGAACGGTTTGTACACCCACTGCATATCCGTGGAAATTTTGCCATTTGGAAACGAGAACGGTTCAATGGAATTCTACTTGAATCCCTTTTTTGGCGTTAGTACAGATAATAAAAGTTGTAGATTTGATCAAATCAATTGAGTTATACAAATTCCGCACTGTTTCATTCGATTTCGTTTCGTTCGACGATAATTGAGAATGATCGTTCACACAGTGGTACCGTATAAAAATATTGAAAAAATCCCATTAGTTGCTATCGCTCAGTTTTTGTTTCAATAAATATAAAAAACGTATATATTTTATCGGACCAGATTCTGGGGGTGTGCACAGGGCTGAAAGTTAAGTATTCCAGCGGCCTAACTTAGGAGATGTTCGCACAGCTGAGCGAAGAACTTTTCAGCAGGCTGAGTTAGGGAATGTTCGCGCAGCTGAAAGTTCAATTTTCCTATGATCGAACTTAGGGAATGTCCACGCAGTTGAAAGTTGAAACTTGCTGTGGATTATTTTAGGGGATGATCGCGTAGTTGAGAGTTGAAAGTTCCTGTGGGTTATCTTAGGGGATGTTCGTGAAGTTGAGACTTCTATTTTCCTGTGGTGTAACTTACAGGATATTCGCGCATCTGAAAATTGAATGTTCCCATACCCTAACGTAAGGGTTGTTCCCACAACTGAGAATTGAAGTTTCCAGTAAGTTAAGGGTTGTTCGCACAGCTCTGCGCGGAACTTCTTTGCGAGCTAAGTTAAAGGATCTTTATACAGTTTGCAGTTAAATCGCGCTATAACTTAACTTGGGTCCTTACAGCTAAGAGTTGAAAGTTCCTAGGGGATGATTGCACAGCTGAGATTTGAATTTTCCTGTAGCCTAACTTTCGAAATATTCGCACAGCTAACTGTAGGACTTTCTTACAAGCTGAGTTGGGGATGCTCCCACAGCTGGGGGTTGAAGTTTCCTACACGCTGACTTAAGGGATGTTCGCACTGCTGTCTATTGAATTTTCCTATGGCTTAACTTGGAGAACATTAGCGTAGCTAAGATTTGAATTTTTCTGGGAACAAAGTTAGGGGATGTTCCCATTGTCGACAGTTAAATCTCCTGATGGCTTAACTTGAGGGACGTTCACACAGCTGAGAGTAGAATATTTTCTTATGACTTAAGTTAAGGGACGTCGACGCAGTTGGTAATTAAATTTTCGCTCGCTCCAATTTAGGGGACGCCCACCCTGCTGTGAAATTTTTCCATGCCCCAACTTACAGAATATTCTCGTAGCCGAGATTTGAATTTTTCTGCAAGCGAAATTAGGGGACGTACCCAGTACCGAGAGTTAAATTTTCCTACGGCCTAACTTAGGGGATGCTTGCGCTGCATAGAGCCTTCCTGCATCTCTTCAGGAAGCGTCTTCCTTTCGCATCCCGGTTGTGCGCGGAAAATTGAATGACGCCCGTCTAAAAAGAAGGAGAGAGAGAGATCGAGAGAGGAGGTGCTGGAGGATAACTCGGCTCGGTGGATAAAACGTCCCTCCTACAACCGGAGCGTAATTATAACGCGGTCCTGGAGGTTGCGCGCGGTTGCGGGCAAGGTAACATTTATAGGATATGTAGGTCAGCTACTGACACGCCTTATTGCCTCCTCCGACCCGATCACCCCAAATAGACCTCCGAAAACGAAGTAAGGACGAAACGGCCGTGATCGCGACTCTCTCCCTCTCTAACCCCCCCTCTCTCTCTCTCTCTATTCCTCTTCCTCTTTCGATCGTGGTTTCCTGACGCCACCGCGAGTCAAACGCCGATTACGCGGTGCTAGATTACTCGCCCCTAAGTCTACGATCTCGCGCTAACTTCTGATCGGGAATTTAACTAACCGTGACCAACGTACTTAGTATTAACACGTTAGGAAAACTACTACAAGTAGTTTTACAAACATAGCACAATTCAGCACAACTGTTGAAATTGTTCAATTCAACAAGTGGGGGGCCAACTTCTATGAGGCATTTAACAGTGTTTTTAAAATCTTCTAACGTTATTACACCTACTTATTTTCGCCATAAATCAATCAATCAAGTGCCCGTTGAGTCTGAGCAATCGTTTTTTCTGTTTCCAGGAGGCGTATAGAAAATGGGTGTGCAGCTCCCTGGTGCCTTACTTTGCTCATGGGGGACCGCAGGACTCGGACACCTCGGGAACGAGCTGGACCGGAAACAGACTCAGGCCCTGCCGGTCCTTCTGCCAATCTGTGGAACAACGTTGTCCTTACTTGCTTCCCGGTGATCGTGCCCCCGCGTACCCTACGCAATACGCCGGCGAACCCACCTTTCTTTGCAGAGGTAAACCATTGAATCAATCGCAACACTCCTTGCAAATACCCAGCAACTCCATCTTTATAAAATTGCACTTGGTTCATATATTTTTAAGCAATTTTTAACGCGTGGACTTGACTGGGTTCTGCACAGAGGTCTTCAACCCTTCGCCGTACACCAGAAACCATAAATCGAGGGGAAGAAAATGCTTTACTAGGGTTGTTGCTGTCAATTCGAAATTTAATCGCGTTTAACCCCCCAGCGCATGGGTCTAGAGAAACAAATTTTTGTTTACATCTTCTCTAATTAATTGAATTTCTTGAATGTCTTCAGATACAAGATTGTTGATTTATTGTAAAATAACGTAGCCGTAATGTACGGATGACGTAGACTGAACCTATGCACTGAAGGGTTGATGGACGAGGGTAGAAACATTCTTTGGCACCCTCTCGAGTAACCTCCTAAATCGAGAAATCTATAAATCATTGTTACGATGAAAATGAATTTAAAAACGTTATCATATCATTTCCAACCGACTGGACCTATTAAATGTCCAATTTGCGTAACTTAAGTACCACGAAGTACCGATAATCATTAAGAATTTTAAAAATCCAGTGACGAACCCCTATTTGAACAGAATTTCGATAAGAATTTCATGAAATTTTCTTTATAAAAATATTCGAGAACGTTTAATATGGAAGGAGAACTGTAATGTGTCTTATATCGGGAGAAAACTGTACTCTAAATCGTGGAGCAGGTTGCAAAAGGGCCACAGACAATGTCAGGCCGCGAAACAGGAGACAAGAGAGGAGCTCGTTGGCAAACGCACTCGTTTCAGACCCAAACATCCCGGAGACCGGCGAGCAAGCGGCGCGAGCGTTGCACAACAGTGGCGAGGACGAGTGCTGTTTCCGCGTGTGCTCCGACGAGAAGCCAGGATCGGGAATCTGCACGAACTGCTCGGATCGGGAGCCACGGGAACGCGGCCGAGCCCACGATCCTCCGACGGCGCCCTACTGCGAGATTAATCCTATTCAGCCGGCCTCCACGGGTACGTGTCTTATCCGGGGACCTACCAGAGTCTAACGCTCCTACGCCAGCGCTCCGCAAGAATGCTAATCAAGAGCCGCCCTCAATGCCGATTCGTTAGCGTATCATCCCCACTCTACAAGCTTAGGAATTACGATGCATCCCGCTTGACAGCGGGAAACACGCGCTTGCCGACTGCTAAACGGTATCTATCCTAGCCTAGGGCTTCTCCGAGATACGCCCTATCGTAGATCCTTGACTAGGTTGTCTCCTGGGATATGTATATATATAGATCTTTGCTGGGTTGTGACCCGTAGCTGGGTTGTGATCCATGCTGGTTTGTACCCTAGATTGTGCAAGTCTTTGATAAGTGGGAGACTAGGAGCCTAGTCTTGTAGTTTTTACTAGAATTGTCCTAGCCATGCAGATCTTTGCTAGATTCTGTCCCAGTCCACGTAGTTCTTTGAAAAATTACATTCTAACCTATCTATGTCCTTGCAATGTTGTGCCCCTGCCATCTTCACCAAGTTTCCCCTAGATTGTGGAGGTCTTTGATAAGTGGGTGACTAGGAGCCTAGTCTCGTAGCTTTTTACTAGAATTGTCCTAGCCATGCAGATCTTTGCTAGATTCTGTCCCAGTCCACGTAGTTCTTTGAAAAATTACATTCCAGCCTATCTAGGTCCTTGCAAAGTTGTGTCTCTGCCATCTTCACCAAGTTTCCTTCACTCCGTTCTCCCTTTATCTTCTCCCCTTACTTCCTGTAGCCCGACAGGATCTCGAGGGTGTCCTGATCCCACCTACCAACCTAAAACCATCTACTCTTATAGATAATGCCAGCCAGTTTCGTTGAATAGAAAGCCGAAGGAGCTAAGCAAGATCCCCAAGTCGGAGCCTCTTGCTGGCGGTAATTTATAAGTGACTCGCTACAGCCTTAACGAAATCCATCCGAAAGCCTCTCGCAATTGTCTTCTTCTTAAATCTGGCTCTTCAAGTGTCTTGCCAGGCTCAACGTCGTTATCGAACTGCGAATTTTATGCTTCCACAGTTTGCACATTTTTTTGGAATATTTTTTATAAACCTTCAATCTGCGGATTCTCATTTGTCTTCTTAAATCTGGCTCTTCAAGTGTTTTGCCAGGCTCGACATCGTTATCGAACTGCGACTTTCATGCTTCTATAGTATGCAGAATTGTTTCTTTTTGGAAAATTTTGTAATAAACTTTCGGTCGGTGGGTTCTCGGCTCTGTATATACTCCAGCTCCAGGTCCCGTTAACTCGTGGTGGTCGCATAAATTTTCTACCGTCCTACCAAACGGTCTGGACGGACGTTTCGACGTCGGAATCGATGAAAACGATTAAATCTCCTATCGCTCGCTACCAACCGGTGCTCCGGTGCCCCTGTGAACGAAGCTATAGAGTCGAAAGCTTAGTCGAGCGGCTACAAGGAATTTTATCTTAGACGTTTCCGCTTCGTCACCCACTGAACAATGAATTTTTCAATTAACCCTGCCTGCGAGAGATATCGACGGCTCTTGGACCGTCGAACTCGGATAGCCTAGATGCTTAGAAAAAGAACTTGCTAACCCCTCAGACTCCTCAAGCCTTACTTCATAATGTAAAGTACGGTGTGAACCTTTGCTTTGTGTTCCGTTTCGAAGTTCAAGCTTTCCTTTCAGACGTTTCCTTTCGAGATTCATTATCTCGGGAACAACACAAGACAATTAACACATTTACAGCAATATCGAGTACATGAAATTCAAAATCGTTGGAAAATTGAAAAAATTGAAAATGCCAATGAAACTTCGCGTGTAATCGTTTAAATAGGAATCGATTGTTTTCGCGTGGACACATCCTTTATAGTTTTTCCCTAGAATGCTCCCCAATGTTCTAACGTCAACTATTTGTTAAATACTTTTATTTACGTATACACGCAAAACATGCAATTCACTTTACACATACGCACAGTTTAACAAGTTTAACGCACATGCAATTCGTGCACTCCTACACTCGGCCGTCCTGAAAAGGCATATGACCTCAGATACCTTTTCACTCCTACAATATTGATACATCGGTGCATGACATCGAAGTTAGGATTCAGAGGATACAGACTATAGAGACCAGAGCTTGAACTACACGGCAGCATGCACGAATGCGTCGAGCACCTTTCCTCGTCCTCTCCCAAGAAACTCTGCACGAAAACCGCGCAGCTAGCACCGAGAGCAAACGGGTTCCATGGAAATCACCGACACAGACTTCGCCGACACAGTTTTCACCGACTTCAGATTCGACCGACAGCGGATTTCACCGACAACAAATTTCACCGACAACCACTAGTGAAAACCATAGTAGTAACCAACAGTAACACGATTTACAACGATACGCATATGATATTCAGTAAGAAGGATGTATTATAAAAAATTTAAGCTTCCTTCAATTAATTGTGCGAATAAATTGATTTCACTGCGTTTCTTGGTAAATCTGTCCTCTCGTTCACTATATCGCGAGAAAGTACATAATCGATGAGATAATACATCCTTCTTAGCGAATATCGTATGCGTATCGTTATAAATCGTGTTATTATTACTATGGTCCTCTCGAGACGTTGTCGGTGAAATGTTGTCGGTGAAAACTGTGTCGGCGAAGTCTGTGTCGATGATTTCCATGGAGCCCGATCAAACAAACTAACCTGTTTGCCCGATTATGTGAAACAGATAAGAAGACAGCGAGCGATATGGAGAGCAGCAGCGTGGACGGTGTCGAAGAGGAGTCATCGTCACCGACATCCATGGTACAGCAGCCGCCACCGCAAGCAGTTGGCTCTCTGTGCGTGCCGGGTGGCGTGGGTTCGATTCCGAGCGTCTCATCATCGGATGGTCCGTCAGCATCGATGATACCGCAGGCGTTGTGGGTGTGCTCGATGGCTAGGGTGCTGTTGAGCCTGGCGACGTGGATCCGCGGTGTTGGTTCGCGGCTGTTCAGGATGCTGGCAACGGTTGTGATCGACGTTTGGAGAACGGGCCGGTTGGGAGGCCTTGTCGCTTGGCTGCACGGTAGCTCCTCGGCTAACGGCAGAGTAAGTTGCGTCAGCGCGCGTCATGGTGCGAAGTGGCTGCTCGAAAAGTGGGTGATGGTCGAACGCCGGTGCCGGGTCGGTTGGTGGAGGTGGTGGTGGCGAAGGTTGCGGAAGAGGGTGAGGGTGAGGGGTTGTTGCGAGTCCGGAGGGTGTGCTGACCGAGGAGCGGTGGTGAGACCCGCGCGACCTGTCAGACCCTGCGGCGGGTGCTCCTCGCCGCGAGTCCGCCCCTGGACGAGGGACTTTGGCCCTTTCGCGACGCAGTGTCGGTGGCGATGGTGGTGGTGGTGGAGGTGGCGGTGGTGGTGGTTGTACCGATGGTGGAAGTCACGGTGGAAGTGGCGACGAGTAGGGGCCGGTAGCGACCCGACCGTCGGGTGCACTGCCGACAGCGACGGAAAGAAGCAACGTCCTCCGGTGAAACACGGAAGACGATCCAGAAGATCCAACGGCGTTGAACGAGCGTGGTCGGGTGGGGATGGTTACCGGCGGACTCCGGCGGCTAGGCGACGCTACCCGCTACCCTCTAGGAAGGACCCGCCATAGGGTCGGCCCCTCGGAACGCGGACGAACGCGTGACACTGCAGGTATTTTCTATTGACGAACCGAAGCGCCGCGAGCGCAACCGCTATAGGACGCTTCGGGTACATACAACCTTCCAGGATTGCCGCGTCCCGGCGCGGCGGGTCGACCGGACCCGAGCGGGTCGCGCGGACACCGGACACGCCAGTCGGACACAGTGCGCGGCCCATGGTCGATTATGGTCCAAGCGGAACGAGCGAGAGGAATTCAACCCGGAGAAAGAGGGGAAAGAAAAGCGTTCTTCGCGACGGAGGAACACGTTGGCAACACACTGAGAACACGACTGTCCCCGATGGATGACGACGCGGAGAAACGCACGGATGGGAGTTGTTCTTTAGTTTCTGGTTTTTTTTGGTAATACTGAGAGCAAGAGAGAGAGAGAGAGCGAGAGAGAGAGAGAGAGAGAGAGAGGAATGATTTTTTGGATTGCGCGTCGACGGCTCGGCCTTTCCGGCGGAAAGCCGGGGAGAACGAGACGAGGCGTGTACACGATGCGAAAGGAGTACCGTAACGTCTGTAGCGAATAATAATGAATAACAATAATACAATAATAATTAATAAATTATAAATATTAACGATGATAACGATGATTACAATGATAATGAGGATAACGATGATAACGATGATGGTGGTGATGAAGCGGGCGCAGGGGCGGGTTCAGGATTCTAAGGATCACCAGCCGTTGGGATCTACACGGGAGGTCTCGCGAGGAGGGTGATGACGATTGGTTTTAGCATGCCGGTAAATAATGAATAAATAATAATAGTTAACGAATAATAATAATGATTAATGAAATAAATAATAACGATTAAATAATGGAGTAACGATGATGATAAACGATAAAGTAACGTTAACGTAACGCAAAACAAAAAAAACGATAGAACGACTACGATACAACTTACTTATTCTATACACAGAGAAGCGCGCGGCACTAGCGCGCGGGACACGTATTATGTATGAGACACAGGCACACAGCAGACAGCGAGAACACACGGTTACACTCTTACACGGACGGATGGGAACATGTAAACGTACACGAACACACACGTACACGCATACACACACACACGCGCGCGTATTAATGCAGAATTATTAATTACTTCGAAAAGAAATTAACGGTGCGGATGAGCGCGTGCGTTGAGCGAATGCGTCGCGAAAACGAGGAGCGAGAAAGGTAGCGCGCGCGAGAGAAAGAGAGACGATGAGAGAATGGGAGAACGAGCGAGTATGGTAAAAACGATCTACGCAAAAAGCAAGCACCTGTTCGCGTATAAGGCATTAACGATTAAACAGAGGCAACACTAACGTGAGAAAAAAAAGCGAGACAACTGTACACTCTGACACACGCGCGCACACGAACACAGAGAGATACACAACAGAAGATGATAAAAGTTGTAGGTAAATAGTCTTTTGGTCGTGACAACGTGAGAGACGGACGGCTTAGAGCGCGCGCGAGAGAGCGAGGGAGAGAGAGAAAGGGAGAGAGAGAGAGAGAGGAGGATGATAATTTGCAAGGTTGAACGCGAGAATAAAGATTAAAAAAACACGACATTATCGAGGTATAATATGTGTTCGTATAGACATTACAATAAATAAATAACTATTATATTAACATAGACATGTAACGGTACGAACTAAACGAGAGAACATGTGAAAGAGAGAACGAGAGACTGTGCGAAGCAAGATTGAGGAAGAGAGACCGGAGAGAATGATGAGAACGATGTGTGAAAGTGAACAAACGCGTAGAAGAGGATAAACCGTAGCGAGCTGACCGATTTTTTTATAGGGAAATATTCCAGCGAAGCATCGCGGATCTAGCGAAACCGATTCTTTTTTCCGACACTCTTCTCCACACGGTTCGCGTGGCTTCGAGCTCGAGGTCTCTCGCGACGAAACGGAGAATTGTGAGATTTTGATAGGGAACCAGTCCTGGACATGTTTCTCACGCAATAATTATACCTCGGAAGACGGACAGCGGGACACGGGCTCCTCGGGACGTAATTATGCTGATTTTCGACGAGCTAGGAATTGTACAGGGCGTTTCAGAATTTTTCAAACGACTCCACGCTTGAAAATCAGAGATACGAGCTCTCGTGTTGGTCGATTATGCGACTGCGCAACAATTGCTTTTCATCCAAGCTTCTGCATGGAAGGTATAATTAAGTCGTGCCGTGCGGACATAATTTTCATTTTAGGGTATGGACCTTACTTATGATTGAAAAGGTTCAATAAATTAGAAACGAAATATTACGTTTTTACCAATCACCGTTGACACGAACGTAGAAGAATGTCTATTTCCGAAACGATCTGCGAAGAGAGAGTTTCTGTTAATGAACAACGTAGGAAGGACGATTAAACGTTCTCTGATCGAGACACCCTGTAAAAGCCACAAAAGCCGATGTAGCAACCCCGTCGTCCTCGCGCCGATCCCGCCAGCCATCTTCCGAGCAGCGCGCACAGTGTCTTGTCAAGGTTGAGAGGGCGAAACAAAGCGGCCACCTGCGTTTATTCGTAATCGACTAATCAAGTTGACGGTTCAGAGCTTAACACACACGGGGACTGGAATCTGGCCGAGGCTGCGCATCTGACCCTCGCACGAGTTCTCCTTTTCGCTCGATAGCCGACAGGACCTAATTTCCGCGCAACGATAGACCGGAAGTGGACGCTTTTCTTCTCGTTCTCGAGCGATCGCCGCGAAACAGAGTCGCTCGAACGGAACTATCGAACGAGTCGCGATTTACATCTTTCTATCGGGACGACGAACGCCTCTGCTCGAGTCCAACGACGATCTTTTTTACGTCGAAGCTGACCTTGATTCTCTTCGTTTCGCATCGACGACGAATTTCTCATTCGAAGATCACCATGGTTGTTTTAAATCGAATCTTACCATGATTTTTTACTCATTCGTTCATACTCGTTCCTAGAACAAACACACTTGAAAAAATGTTTGAAATTTCGGACTACGAACAGAAAGGTCACCCTCCGTAGTAAAACCGAGAGACAAACCCCGTCCTCGCAGTTTCGAACGAAAGATAAAATCGAGTGACTCGCTCGAGGCCATCTGGCGAGAGACAAAAAGTGAATTCGGCGGTCTCGGATAATTTTGCAATCGGATAAATCGTTTTTGCGCGGATCTGGATCGCGAGGATCGAACCGCGAGGGTGCGAGGGTGTGAGGAACGAAGCCACGAAGACACTGAGGCGGAGAACGAGACGAAAAAGGGAGAAAATATCGCGAAAGAGAGAGAAAGAGAGAAAAGTGGGAGAGGGAGAGAGAGAGATAGTCGTCGTCGTCGTTGTTGTCGTCGTAATTGCGGGAAATCGTGCACGAGATGCAGGGCGTGTCCCGACACAGCCGCACACGTATATAGCGAGTCACAGGTAACACGTGCACGCGCACACGCACCACGTACACACACAGAGAGAAAGAGAGAGAACATTTTGAAGAGAGAATGAGAGAGATTGAGAGAGAACGAGAGAAAGTCAGAGAGAAAGACAGAGAGCAGGCGCGCGCGCGGATCAGACCGCCGCGTGTGCGTTTAATTACGTTGTTATACATTGTCCAATGCATAATTGTTACCGATTTACATTTATAAGACGAATGAGAGACACGGGGTGGAAACGGGGGTGGTAAACAGGGGTGGAAGAGCGCGTGGGTGGTATGGCCGATGCGAGGACGCACCAGAGTAAATGACTGTGCGAGTGTTTGCGCGAAAGTGTGATCATACAGAGAGAACTGGACGTGGGAATTTACGGGGCGATATTGGTAAGATGTGCCACTGGTTCAGGGAATATTTATTATTAGACTGCGGATCTTCATTGAAAAGTTCGTACATCGATTGAAAATTAATTTCAACTTGGTAATTTCAGTTTCACTTACTACTTCCTTTCCTTTACTAATCCGTGCTTACGCATAGACGCCATAACTCTAGCAAATCCACAGTCTAATTGTTACTAATATACCGGGTGGGCCATCGAAATAGAGAGACCTAAATATTTTCGGTATCCTTGGAGTGGGAAAAATGTTCAAGATAAACTTACACACCTGTTTCCGATGACAACAAAAGGAATTGTTTTTAACGTTGTTTTTCATCAGAGACCGTCTATGTTTTTGTTTTCAAATGGAACTCTGTACAATACACTTTTAAGGGAATGATAAACGGGTTTAGATGGAGCAGGTTCAGGAAGAGACGACTGCGCGATTATATGTAAATATATACGTATTTGTATATACGTATTTATATATATATATACATGTGTGTGTACGCGCACGCACCTAAACTTACATAATAGACAACCGCATCTGGACCTGCGTCCAAGAGGAGAATGCGTTGTGTGAGTGTAAAAAGATAAAGAAAGAGAGAGAGAGAGAGAATGAGAGAAAGAATTATGTGGATCCACGGGGATCAATTTTCCTGCGATTTTACCGATCGAGTGAAGTTCAATGATGCACGTAGGGGTTGAAAGAGTAAATAGATCGGTGCTTGTGTCTTGAGAACATGAAAGAATCGAGAGAATGGGAGAAACTGGGGAAGAATGAAGTGGAACAGAAAAAAATGAAGAAAAATGTTACGTAGAATCCGAGAGGAGAAGAACGCTACCTTCTCGTTACCCTTTCCGCGATCATGCTCGTTTCTTTCGCTTCCCTGCGAAAAACTGCTGCTGTGCGAGTACGTTGCCAAGAAAGTCGTAAGAAAGACGATATGGAAGATATTAGATATTTGTCAAGTCGCTTGACACTTGATCGAATAGTTTCATTTTTTAGTTCCGATTTTGCTACAAAAATTTCGCTGCTTGGCAATTCCTACCTTTGAGTCGTGTGTAACGTAAAGCTACGACGAACTACCCTTATTTCTCATGACATGTGAACACCTTCGCTCCCCTGCATTCATAGGGGCAAACGAGCGCGAAAGGGCAGATTGTTTAAAAAATTGATACAGAGTGCTGAACGAAATCTCCCCTAACGAGATCCGAATAGGCCACGAGTGTCCCTTTAGCGGTAACGCTCTTCCTAATCGCTCGAAATATTTAATACCAACCGCTTTTACCCTCGTTAGAGCAACTCTCACCGCCTCCTTCTGTACACTTTAAAATTCTGTTCGGAATCTTCGCAAGCGCAGCAGCACACGCGAATTCTCTCGCAGATTGTCGCCCGATCGTTCACCTCGCCTTCGCCCTCGCTGATTCGCGAATCTCCACCCACCCCCATTTTTTCTTCTTCCGGCCGCAATCCATCCGTTCGACTAATCGATAGCTCGACTTTCCTGCCGGGCTCCCGAGGCGCGGAATTCTCAATCGCAAATCAATAACGCGCCCGCCCCGTTGCGAAATTATACTTCGACTGCCGGGGGACATAGCGCATTCAAAAAGTTAGCACACTGACACCGGAAATAAAGTCGATGGTCGTTCAGAAATCAAATTTCACCATTCAAGATTCAATGCGCATCTCTCCTCTCTTGATGCAGGCCCCGGAACCTCCGGGACACGTAAAAATACTCCATTTTCGAAATCTCTTCGAGGCTGACGCGAAAATAGAATCGGGAGTCTCTCAGAAATCAAATTTGACCATTCAGGATTCAAAGTACATTCTTCCACTCTTGATACAAGTCACGGAACGTTCGCGCAACCTCCGAGACATATAAAAATGTTCCCCATTCAAAATCTCCTGATTCTCTTTTAAAATCGCTGTCACTTCAGTCTAGATTGATTCAACACCATCAAACGAAGCACCCCTCGTAGCTACCCTTATTTCTGGAGATTGAAGATAGCTATCAAACGCTATAGACCTCGTTATCTGTCAATTATATCCGAAGAAATATCCAAAAACCTTTTTTCACGACAATTTTTAAAATAACGCTTTCAAAGTTCATCCTAAGCAAACTAATACATACCTTGATAAAATTAACGTGTAAAATAAAGATCGCTTTGCGGCTATTCCAAAATAAGAAATGCAAAAGTTTTTAAACGTATCTGACTGATAGTGGAGTGACCTGTCCAGTGGATACACACTTGACGATTGCAATATCGACCCTTTTCGAGGAACAACGATCACCGTCCACGGATCGCGAGCCTAACCGGGTATCCCCACCGTGAAATCTCATTTCTCGCGCGGAAAGGTCGCGAGAGCAGGCTCCTCGCCGATATTATTCTCGAGTAGAAAAGCAAATAATAAGGTCGGGACGGGTTAAAACGCGCGATAATATCGCCGGGGGCGGCCGGAGCCAACCTGTTTCTTTGATCTCACGACTTTTTACGATCGTCGCTGAAAATTAATCTCGCCCGCGTTCTGTTCGCTGGCGACCCTTCGTTCTCCACCCCTCACGGCCTATCTCCCGACGTTTTCCAACCCCTGAAACGATCCGACGGGAACGTTGGTCCCAGGAAAATCCGTGGCTGCGACTCCGGCACGTCCCTCGTAAAAGAGAATTAAAGAATCTCGACGTGCCTGCGTCCACTATTGACCTTTTTCGACCACTTTCTTCGAGATCTCTTCTGCTTCCTCTTCTTCTTTTTTCGTTCCCTACTGTCGCATTAATCACGTGGACCTCGGGTAATCCACACGAGTCGTTTAACCCTTATACGCTCCTCAGGGTAAAAATTCATCCATTTACTATCTTCGCGTACTGTAAAATCAATCGATCCCTTTACGTCTACGTTGTAAGATGTATGTCTTTAGAATGTGATACAAGTTTCTTTAGAATGTTATACAAGTGAAACGAAATTTGTTGATTTCACGTGTCGAGCAAACGTGGGTGAATTATTATCTCAGTCTCTTTTACGCAGACGTTCTTGAGGAACGTACGAGGGTTAATGCAAAATTTAATCAATAGCAGATTTTACGCATTCATGAGAAAAGTGCTGCAATTTGAAACGGTAAGGAGATCCAATTTTCAAGTTTCTTGCAAAAGAAGAATTGTTATTTTATACAAAGATCCACAGTCCAGCGATAAGCCTGTTGGATCAGTGGGGTCATCGGGTCGTCGAAGCGAGTCCTGGGAGTCCCTAGGTGTTTTCCTATCTTCCTCGCGGAGTGTCGTGATCCATGGAGCCCGGAAAGCCCGAAGAACCCGAGGCTCCACGAATCGTTCGACGTCCCTTGAAATAATAACGCTGACGCGGATAAGTTTCACGGGGAGCTTGTGGGAGAGAGGTCTCGGGGTGGCAAAAGAGAGAGAGAAAGAGAGAAGGAGGGTTTCGACAGTAGGAAAATGGTGGTCGGAGGTGGAAAAAAAGAGACGGACGGCAGCAGGCTGTCGGCCAAAGGGGAAGTTTCGAGGAGGCGAGTTTGAAGCGTTGCTTGGGTTTCGGCTGAGGCAGCCACCGAGAGGGTGCAGAGGGGGTGTGTGGAGAGAGGGATGAAGAGAGAGAGAGAGAGAGTAAGAGAGAAAGTACGACCTAGAGAAAGAGAACGAGTCCTGAGAGGAATGAGAGAGGGAGAGAGAACCACAGAGTATATGCGTGTACGCGAACGGGAGAAAGACGGCCAGACGGGTATATATATTATATATTTTATATATAATGTATATATACATGTATATATCGGTATAGAGAGAGAGGGAGAAGAGGGGCGGGGGAGAACGAAAGAGAGGCGAGAGGACTAGACTGCGTATTGATCTCGCAAGTTTCCCGACGTACAAAGTCCGCATAAAACAGGCCAGCGTCGGCGACGTCGACGTCGCCGTCGACCCCGTCGCTGGCGGCGTGTGCTCCACACAGTCCTCCGAGGTTTTCGATCAAATTGGGGGTCGTCCTGCGCAGGATCGCGCTCGAAATCGGCTGGAAACGATGCCAAAGCCCTCCCACAGCGTCAGTGGCCCTTTGGGGATACTCACTGGCCCCTGGAAACTCCTAAAACGCCGACTCCAGCGATTTCTTATGCGACTGCAGTCCGTTTAGAAACGATTTTGTTCTTCCCTCGATGTGCGATTGATTTGGAAAATGGAGCCCAAGATAATGGCGGAGCACACGATCTTTACACGCGGAGTACGTCTCTACTCGTTTTCTGCATTTTCTTCTGCTCCCTTCCGTTCGTTCTCTTTCCGTTCCTACACCGTTTTGGCACAGTGTTCTCGTAGATCTGTTGTTCGGTTAGAATTGGATCCGATCGTCATTCTCTTCTGAAACACGCTGGAAAATTCTATGGTTGCGAGGGAAAACGTCGCATGTTACGCTTACGAAAAATTGAGTTTATGCATTAATTAAGCTTTGTGGTATAGGATTTATGTCTTCACCAGGAAAAACAGGCAAGAAAATAAATTCGGTAGGCTGAAAAAAAATGCAATTTAACCGATGTCCTACGTAATGTCTATGCACGATAATATCTCGAAAATGAAAGTGCTTGACATTCGGCGTCTTCTCCTGACAGCCACGGAATTGGGGAAGGGGAGCAGGATAATGGCGAGACACGTCTTGTTTTTGCTTCGTTCTTATGGCGCCCATGTAGAAATCCTCGATCGATCGCGTCTTCTTGATCTTCGACCCGTTTGGAAGTATTTATAACAAATCGAACAGCACGACGATGATAAAGCATATGCAATTGACATTTTCCACAGACAAAGGACGTTATCGTTATTTTCTGCCTTCCCTTTCCGGTTCCTACGTTCTTCACGTGCTCAGGAAGTCTTTCTCGATCGATCGCGTCGTCTCGATCCTCATCCCCTCCAGAAGATCCGTCGGGGAATCGTTCGAGGTCGACCGGAAGTCCGTCGCGATTCTCGGAATAGCAAATAGGGAATTGTGTAACGGCGGATACGTGAGTGCGTGGGTGTGATTGTGCCGCATGAGTGATGAGAAATAGCGACAGCGAGAATGTGTGCGTGTGTGTGACAGACAGAGGAAGAGAGAGAGAGAGAGAGAGAGAGAGAGAGAGAGAGAGAGAGAGAGTATGGATGTGTGTGCCAGAGCGGGAGAGAAAGATTTAAAAGAGCCACTGCCTTAGCGACAGCAGGATCCGTGCTAGAAACAAGGCCTTAGAAAGTAACAAACCAGAAACATAATTAGAGTTAAGTAAGTCTGTTGTTGTTAAACGAAAAAAAAAGCAAAGAAAAAGAGAATAAAACGGTACTTAGAGGAATCAGGAGGTGACAAAATGATGTTGACGTATTGTAAAACTACTTAGCCGTTGTACGATATTTAAGCGCGTAACGTAAAAATCTAACGATATAAAGAAACAAACAAACAAACCAAAACAACAAAAAAAAAAGAAATAAAATACTCTTAACCCCTCGTGCCCGCAATTCAAGTAGGCGCGTGTGAAAAAAACCACAGAGAACACGCGCGTAGGAAACAACAAAAACAACAAAAAAACATTAAACGTAGGAATTTATTAAACGTCTTCGCTTGTCGCAAAAACCGAGATCAGAAACGAGATAATCGAGGGTGGTTGGGGGTGGGGGGAAGAAATCGAGATAAAGAGTATGCGAACGAGATGTAAACCGCGAGAAAACTGTGAAGCAAACGTTCAGCGTGAAAAGACTCGGAGGGAGAGAATAAAACCGTGAATAGAGAACCAGAGTGAGAAAGAGTGTGAGAGAGAGAGAGAGAGAGAGAGAGAGTAACACACAAATGCGAGAAAACTGTAAAGACAACAACACGAAAGAACGCGTCCGCCAAAGAGAGAAAGAGAGAGAGAGAGAGATTTGTTCATCTTTGCCCTCGACTTTGTTTTCTGCTCTTGCCTTACGAGACTGTCGCGCGAAACCGAGGAACACGTGTCAGGAAGGGACGAACGGAAACGGAGGAGAAACTCGAAACGATTAAAACAAAGAAAAACATAGGCGTCGCTGATCCCGTGGTCGTCGAGGACGAGCGACGAGAAAGATGAGAGAAAGAAAGAAAGACGAGATCAAACAGCAACGACGCGTTCGATCAAGCAAAATTACGAGGGGTCTTCGATGGCGCGTCGAACCACACACACACACACACACATACATTTAAGATCTACAGAGTCCGCACACAGAGACACGCAACAGACGAACACGTATACGTGATTTACAAGAAGAAAAACGGAGGAGGCGAGAAAAAACACACTTTGAATCCGATGTTAGAGCGTAGAGCGTACGTACCCGTAAGCTGTCGACATTTATACTATGAACTATGAGTAAACTTGTAGCGATCATTGTGGACATAGTTAATAGTATAGATTAGTTAACCGCACTAATTGTACCGAACAAATGGAGAGTACATTTTAATTATCATGGGTGAATTCGTCGATGGGGTATATCTCGTTCGGCGTATAGGCGCGTGTGCGGTTTCCCGATCCACGTTTCGCCGAGGGAAATCGACGGGGAACCATGTAAAAGGGAAATGAGCGACGAGGGGGGAAACCCGGTCGAAAAACGGAGTTTCTCTCCGGTTCGATTTTCTGCCGCGCGTGTATCGATCGCAAGAATGAATCGACGAAATGCTGCGGGACGGATCGACGAAACTAAAGAAACGTTCGAGTAGAAAAGATCCGGACGATCCAGCGATCGAGCGATCCTCTCAGAAATTTGAATCACCACGATAATTGTCGTGGGAGGACGAAGATCCGTTTGCAGCCAGCTTTGCGGTTGAAAACCCTATAAAATCAGCTCTTTCGCAAGAGAAAATTGTAAATCTGGTATCAATCGTTTGAGGTGAAATTTAATTTGTACTCTCGTTTGCAGCTTCTTCTTCTTCTTCTTCCTGTTTCTTCTTATCCCTGTTTCTTCTTCTCCCCGTTTGTCCGTCAACAATCATTCAGTCCCTTCAGGGTCGAAAACAAACCCTTTAACGCTGGAACGGCAGACCTGGATTTATTTAGAAAATACTATTTCTAAATTCGAATTTTCTAGTAACCAGTTTAAATTACTCGCTGCTTCTATCGAGTGAAACATAGCTGTGAAAGAACTTGAATGGATCTAATGATTTCCAGTAAATTTAACCTTCAGTTTCGCTAAAGAAAAACACAAGTGAATTTGCTGCCACGTAATTGTGCGAGAGATAATTGTCCAATGAGTGGATTTGATTGAATTTACTGTGATTTAATTTTCTAAAGTCGAATTTAGCGTACAGAGGTCTTAATTGGACCTCGTTGATTTGATTTACCCCTTCCACCACCGCTCTGGCAAATTCCAGTTAAAAAGCTCGAGTTTTGTTAAAAGGATGTGTACATAGACTGTGGGATTAGTGAATTTATGAGCCGTATAAATTTTTGTGCATTGCAATTATACCGCCATTGTTTATGCTAATTCTCTGTTTTACGCAGTATTTGTTTTATTAAATTTTCTCGAATTATATACGACGTAGTATCTTCTATAATCTTGTGCGATCTGTAAACCCATAAAGTATACTTATAACATTGGATCATGTTTAACGCAATTTTTATTTGATTTTAAACTCCACAAAATATAATATTTAATTCGCAAATTGATTTCTATCTGATATAAAGTGAATAAATACCCGCGATCTACGTATAAATTGAACTCTCACGCGATAGTCGAATGAAAATTTATGGATTTTGAGATACGGTGAAATATTCGATTTCTCTCTCTCTCTCGCTCTCTCTCTCTCTCCCTCTCTCTCTCTCCCTCCCCTCTCTCTCTCTTTGTTACATTTTTATGCACTCGTATGGAATATTGAATCTGGAATAAACAAAGCAAAACAAGAATGTGTAAATTGTGATCAAAGGGTCTTTCGCGTAATTAATTCTGGCAAACTAGTCCACAAGGATTAATTTAATTCCCAACAGTTTACGTATACAGCAATCAGAGATACAGACAAGATGTTTCTCTTAATTGGACGTCAACCTTGATCCAATTTAATTCGCATAATAACGATAATGAAACAATTCCCTGAACGGCGCAGTCTTGGACAGGCCTATCCGTAAATTACCAATGTATTAATTGCGTATAAAACCGTTCACATACCTGTCCAGCATAATGGAGCACCGTAAATACGGGATTAATTTATCGAATGCAAACTGTTTCCATTTCAAAATTGTGCTTTATTTATGTTTGAAATTTAATCTAATTTCTCAATTCAATTCGCGGAAAAATAATTTTCGAAGACTCCAAACCATAAGTTATATTCTGTATACGTTCCAATGCAAAATTGCAAAATCTTTCCATCTCCCAATTATCTATCAGCATTATTCCAATTCCACAATATTAATACAAAATTCTTAAAATCCGGAATTACCAAAGCATCGCCAAAGCAAAAATTCAAAAATTCTTCCATCCTATTTGTCCATCAGCATTATCCCAGTTCGATTCGCAAAAATAATAATAAATCAACGGTCCCAAAGATTCGAAGTCCTAAAGTACCTCGAGGACTGGAACAGTGCACAAGGTTAAACTGCGATTCGCCTCGCGAATTTCTCCACGTCCTCGAAATTCGGCAACCGTTTGCGGAAGCGGCGTTCCTCCGTTCTAACGATCCGGGACACGTTTTACTAACGGGTTGTACGTGCAGTGCCGCGTTCCGGACACCACACCGCACCGGTAGGAAAAGAAAGGCGCGTCGAAGATCCAGCGTCGCGTCGCTTCGACGAGGAAAGGGGTATAATTGATTGGCCAATTAAATCACGTTCACATGCACGTGACCGGCGCGGATTCGATATCGAGGCCGTAGTCGCGTCGCCAACCCCCTGCCACCCCCATGCCGCCCCCGTTTTCTCTCTCGGCAACTTGTGTCACACGACGACGACGACGATGTTCGACTCTGCTTGAAGCTACTTTGCCCGGCTACGGACTCGATCGTTACTCTCGCGCAAAATCGGCAGTTCTGTGCCAGCTGAGATTTCACTTCTACAGTTACCTCTTCAGGATTATTCTCTTCAGATATACAGGGTGGTCCAATGCATATTAGCACACTTTATGAAAATGCGAAGAAACTTTCTCGAGTAAGGGTCGTCGGTACAAAGACGATCACGATACAGCAATAATAGTTTTTTCAAGGTCTCCTTCAGCTTTTTAAATAGAAACATATATTTTTCTGTACCCCATTCGATGCTGCTCGTCGTTCTCTACAAAAAGTATTATACGTGCAACGAAAAATGATGAATTTAAGCGGTATTTCAACTTTTGCTGAATTCTGTAGATCTCTTTCAAGTTTATCGATAAACACGGATTTAGCTGCATAGGAGAACATATGCTACCGTTTGAAAGAACGAAGGTGACCTTGAAATTTCCGAAACTGTTTCGCTGACAGAAAATCTATTATTGCTATATGGTAGTCCTCTTTCTACCGAAAAACAGTGGGATAATGATGTGCCAATATGGACCATCCATCCTTTGATATTGTTTTTGAGGTAACAAATTGATTTAACGTTTGTGGGAGACTGTAGACTAATCGACGAGGAAGTTGTTCATGGTTGTTCAAGGTACCCAGTTTCGAGAGGCGAATTTTTTAGTGCGCTTTTAATCGATTATTGTTGGTAAAGTGTCTGCGAAGGTTCTTTGAGATAAAGACTCTTAGGGGACGAAGGCAAGTTCGAAAGTTTAGCAGAACTTCCTTGGCGGCATGACTTTCTTGCATTGTTTCTGGAAATTATTAACTAAATTAGTACGAACTTTCAGTGGAACTGTGGCTTGAAAATGTTCGCGTTGGTCCACGTCGGGAGTTCATTTTTGTATACTGTTCTAATAATTTATTCTAGTTAAAGAGTCTGCGTAAACATGCTCTGGATGGAGACTCTTGGGGGAGTGGAAGCTACAAACGAACGATTAGATTGATTTCGTCGTTACTGACGGTCGACTAGTCGTTAATTAATTAGGTTATCGATTCGATCCGGTTCCAACGAACCGGTTCTCTCGCCGTTTCTAGAAAGCTGCAATAGTCCTCTGTCGTCCGCGGTTCGTCTATGCACGTGATCCGATGCAAGGCACACGCGTGCCTCCGCGCGGACACGTGCCGCGCTTTCATCCCGCGGATATTCGATTCCCTTTCTCTACCCTTATGGCGGGAGCCTATTCCTTCCACGACCCGCAATCCCCATCGGCTAATCCGCAACGATTATTCGCGAGCATTCCCCATCCTCCGCTCTGCGGAAAACGTACCGTTAGAATCGTTCGAACGATCTCTGAAAAAGGTTATTCCCGCAGACAGTCCATCGCGTCCGTATTAAAACAAGACAGAAAATTCAAAACCTTTCCAAGAAGTGATTTAATATTGTTGTACACACTTAACGAAGCGTAACAGACGTTGGAATGTTGAAACTTATAAACAGACTGCGGATTATCATGCAATTTTCAATCTCATCCGTGACGGTAGCCTTTTCAGAACTCAGATTAATTAAAATCGTACCGAATTCTGTCATATTTTATATCCTAGAATTTTTTTGAAAATTTTCAAAATTCATAATTGCACAAAGATCCGCAGGGCACTTATCAATTTCATTGCAATCCGAAACCAGTCGTTAAGAAAATTATTTATATGTCTGTACAAAAATTCTTGTCCGTAAATAATCTACGAACGAATTCACGTGTGAAACAATTTCCAGTGTATCCGATGGTATCGTGTAATTTTCAATAATTTCCAGCGATCTCCAACAGAAGCAAGATCCACTAATAATCGCCGCGTAACACAGCCGCAAAACTTTCTCACCAAGGATCGCGAATTGGCAATATTATTTTTGCGAAAAGGAACCGGCGCATCGCGGTTCTTTTCAAGCAGGTTCCGTCGACGGGAAGAAAGGAATCGGATTCGCGAAACGCGGCTCGAACTTTCGAATTGGATGAGATTCACCGGAAAATTAAAGCTCTCCTCTCCTCGAGAAGCTCGCGAGCAGAGCAACCAACTTCGCGATCGTTTTCTCCTTCCTCCCTCGACCATCTCCGTCGCACTTTTAGTTTCTCCGGTTTTTTCTATCTAGAATCGAGCAGCCAGCCACGAATCTACCGAATCTCGTCCCTCTTCTTCCTCCCTCTTTTTGCGACCCTATTCCCGTCGATCCCTTTCGTTGCCTCGTTAACGAACTCGATCAAACTCGCGGCGCTCGAGCACCGCGTAGATACGTGCTCGGACCTACAATCGGATAATAATCGAGCAACGAGTTGTACAAAATGGCGGGCTCGACATTCGTGAAATTAGAGGCTGCCTACACGGTCCGGCAAGTTTCCCTTTTTATTGGCGAAAAGTACTTTTCCCTGCGCAAAACGTTGGCAACGTCGATACGATTGTTGTTTACGTACAAATTAAATACATTGTCTATCGATAAACAATAATATCTATTAATAACTAGCTGAACCGACAGACGTTGTCCTGTTCAAATTTTCATAAATTTGTTCGCGAACGTTTTGTGACTTTGTGAAAAGCTATTGGAAATGTGCAAACAAAGTAAGAATGAGAAAAAAACGTGTTTCTCACTGATTATTGTATATATTAACGATCGTGTACATGGATATTCAATTTAAGGAGGGGTACATTCGGAAGTACGCCAATGGGGAATTTGCAGTTTGTCCGAATTTTCCGATTTTCCTTTGTAATTATCTCGAACTTTTTTCCTGAAAGCTTTGCCAAGACCATAACGGACAAAAAAACAAAGAATTACGCATATCCATCGTTCGAATCGTGAGTTATGGTCTTGAGTTCATACAAAAATCCCGTAGAAAAAAGCACTTTCATTTTGTCCCGAATTTTCCATTTTTCGGGGCAACTTTTCCAATTTTCATTTCCCGAAAAACCTTATTCGGACTATCACGAACATTTTTTTTTTATATAGATATCGAATCAACAAAGACTCCAGCTTCGTGTTTGTTTAATTTCAACGTCTCGTCCAGTCTCGAATGATCTTCCCATCCTTTCTCTTCAACAATTTACGCTTAATTTCAGCCAGCAAAAGAACCCTCTTTCCTTTCTGAAGCGTTTCAGGAAACTGCAAACCAACAAATATTGACAATTCAATGGTGAAGCCTCGAGCTTGATATTCTGTCAGTTTTTGTTGCTGCTTTGTTGGTCGTCGAAGGATCTTCTTCTTCTTCCAGTTTTTAGCAGTTCGCCGAGAGAAAATTAGCTTGAACTTGACTCGTAAACGTCCGATACGTCCCGGACGTGTTCGGGACCGATGTCAAAACCAACTGCCAACATTGTCGAGGAATGCCCGTCACGCATTTCGCAGATTCGTCCACAAACCTCGCGAACATTTGGCGATGTTCGCGTCGCGAGGCACGCGAGCGTTTATATAGGACACGCACAGTCACACTGACACAAGAATACACACACAGAGACACGCGTATACATACATATACAAACACACGAGAGAACGGTAGCAAGAAAGAGAGAGTGAGAGAGAGAAAGAGAGACACGTGTACACAGAAGAGACGCGAGAGAGAGAGGAAAATAATAAGTTAAATAAATTTCTAGTTTAAGAGCGCGCGCGCGAACGAGACAGGGCGAGAGAAAGCGTGTGTGAGAGAGCGAATGAGTGAGATAAAGAATGAGAGATAAAAGAGTGATTTATGCACGGTATGCGTGGTCATGTGCGTGTGCGTGTGCGTGTGCTAACGAGCAAATGCGCCAGAAACGAGGAGAATACAATCGAGCGAGAGATAAACGCGAGAAAGAGAGCGAAAGAGAGAGAGAGAGAATTGTAGCTTGCAAAAGAGAATTATTAGGGTTCCGTCTTTGAGTGTTGGAGAATGTTCATTTGTAATTGTTTAAATCTAACGAGAAATGTACTGTAAAACTATAAGTACTATAGGCACTAAAAATATATCATTTGTTGACATGAAAAAATAAAAAAACCTGAGTGACGTCACGTTTCATTCCATCACGCCCACCACACCATTTGCATAACCCTTTTCCCATTTTTCTAACGAACTTCACTGAAGCAATGGTTTTTCACATTACATTTGGTTTTTGATTGTTTCCAACATGATACGCGTTCAAAGAAATTCTACGACGAATAATAACACAAGAGTAACACTTTTTAATATTTGATTTACTAAAATGACTGTTTCATTTGTTCACAGTTTTAGCGAATTTCAGCACTGTGTATTGCAAAAAATAGATTTGATGAACAAATGCAAATTCACAATCCCCGTAATAGTACACCAAAGAGAAATAAATCTAGTGTTAACTTACCTTTGCTGAAGTAGTTCAACATTCGCGGATAAGCAGATTTTGATAAACGCAGTATATTTACAGACATCGTATATCGAAAGAAATAAACCAGTTTGTTGACAATATTACCTGTTCAATCGACAGAAAAGGAATTTTAAGCCAAACCGCAAGTGTTGCTCTAGAGCTCGACACTCCAAAGTCACCATTAACGTTGCGCCAACCTAATATTAGGTATCAATTTCGACTATGACTCCGGGAAAGCACGGAGTTTGAAGACTGCTCTATACCATGCTAACGAGAAGACGAAAGGGGAATTCGATTGACGGAAGCACGGGGGCAATTGATCGAGGCCTACGATGGTCGAGAGTCGTTGAGGATCCCCTTACCTTTGTCAGAGGTAGGTAAATAATGTATCCTGTCCAGGTAAATATAGCCTGTCGGCCCCGGAAGAATAAGGAGGGGGAAGACAATCCGGCCGCGGCACGTCCATTAGGAATAAATGAATCGTCAGACAGGTTTGCATGAAAAATTTATTCGTGACGCACGCGTTTTTATGTACAGCGATAAGAATATAGAGCGCGCGCGTCATCGCCACGAGATGCCATCCATCCGAAAATAGACGACGCGATTCTTGGCCGAGCCAGGGGTGTCCGACACGGGTTACCATGGGTTCGTCGACACGATTTGACCGACACTATGTTTTCGTCGGGTTCCATGGAAATCACCGACAAAGACTTCGCCGACACAGTTTTCACCGACTCAAGATTTGACCGACAAATGTTGTCGGTGAAAACTGTGTCGGTGATTTCCATGGAACCCGTTTTCGTCGACACGATGCGACCGACACTGTGTTTTCATCGACACGGTCAAATGGTCGACATATGTTTTCATCGACAGGTTTGATTCGTATTTGCTAATGTTGAACAATCGTTATTATCACTCTTATGTTCTAGGCGCACTTGGATGCTTGTATAATAAATAAAAAAGAGAAATATAAAGCAGCATTATTCAACATTAGCAAATACGAATAAAACCTGTCGACGAAAACATACGTCGACCATTTGACCGTGTCGACGAAAACATCGTGATCGGTCAAATCGTGTCGACGAACCCATGGTAACTCGTCCGATACTCCTAATATCGCGATCATCGGTACTTATCAGTCGTCCAATTGCGACAGTACTCTCTTGCTCGGTAATGATTCTGTGAAATATGTCTGCGAGTAGACCGAGTTGGACATTTCGAGATCCTGACACCTGTTAACCGGACGATGACGAGTCAACTCGTCGATTATGCTCGATGTTATGTCACTCTTGTGTAGAGATTAAGGAATGGGAGACTTGAATGCTGCTGATGGAGCTGAGAAGAAAGACAACGAGGATTTTCACAACGGTTTTCATAGACAACGTTTCACCGACTTCAGACAACGCCTTTAACCGACAACGAATTTAAAAGACAAACTCAAGTCGTTGTCGGTCAAAGGACCCCGCACTAATCGTATGAAAAATCCATCCCGGTTAAATCAGTTGGATTTTTTATATGTTGTAGCTTATGATCTACCGAACAAAAGATGTAATGGGCACAAAGTTCAATAATGGACAGTTATCGAGTTATAATCAGTGAAACATGACAAATTCGAGCTGCCGAATACTGTGAATATTGTTGGCGAAATCTGTGTCGGTGATTTCCATGGAACCCGGAGGAAAATGGCGTGTACTGTGGTTTTAGCTTTGATCTCGCTTCCAAGGTCATTCGAAGGTCGTTGATGTCTACTGTAAGTAGCACCCTGTTTATTTGCAGTTGTTAATTTGTCAGTTAGAAAGGAACATCCCAGGTGAACAAGAAAATACCGATGACCTCCGAGTAACCTTGAAAACAACGTTTGCATCATCGTATCCGATCCCTCGAATCATCCGGAAACGATCCTACGTTTGCGAAAGGATAAGAAAATTGTTGGTGGTGTGCGTGTCTTTTTTCGACATGATTTCGAGTGCAGGACTCGAACTGTAGGATTAATCGCGCTTGCACGAGCACCGAGGCAAAAGTTGCCCGTTTAACAGGTCAACAAGTCGATTCCGTTGATAAGTATCAAAGAAGTCACGACCGAGGTTATTCGTATGAATAACCAAGCGGACGAGGGTGAGTCGAGTGGTGGGCAGCTCGTGTAACCGTTCGAAAAAATTAGAGTTTCTCTTTAGCCGAACGAAAAACTCGGTTGTTAACGCGATCGCGGAACCGCGTGTATTTTGTATTTCGCGCTATACTTATCACACGTTTTGTTTACTCGTCACCTGAGCTCGCTCCACTTAAATGTATACATGTCGATCAATTTCTTGCATGTTCCCTCTTTCTCTCTGTATTGTCCTCAGTCGAGTCAGTGTAGCTCTCACCGTCAAAATAAACGGTTCTGTCCTCCAGTAATCAGTACGTTTCTCTTTCCGTTTACCTCGTGTAAAATACTATCGTTAAATCTATCTCCTTTTCACGATCGGGCATCGAGATCGGAAAATTAAACCAATCGCTCTCTACAACAGTGCATTTAAAAAAAGAACATTGCAATGGTTTCCAGCGAGTTACGCGAGCTGCCCCTTTAATGGCTCGCAACGGCTTCGTGTAAACGGTAATAAATACTTTCTTATAGATAAAAGGGAAACCGCAATCCGTCGGGATAATCGCGTCGACAACGTTTCGTCGGAACTTCGATGCAGTTGTCGCTATTGTAGCGGATGTTGTTGTTGCTGCTGCTGTTGTTGCTGTTTCTGCGAAACTTTTCCAAGTGGTTCCATGCTCGGTTGATTTTCCGGAGACGGTGATGGCTGCTTCTTCGACTCTTCTTCGCCCTCCTTCACCGACGAGGGTGGCAACGCGTTCAGCAACCCTTGTGGAGAGCAAAAACACTTTTTACATTACTGCGGAGAGATTGGAAGTTTTAGGGAAAATGGTTACTCACCGACGGTTTCTCCTTTAAGGGACGCTCCTGCAACGATAAAAGGCAGTTACAATTACCCGTGCGACCCTTAATACATGCATCTCCCATTTTTTAGTAGTCATCGTTCATTTCGCACACACGAATCCGTACGCGTTTTTGTTATAAATGCATGAAATCCACGGCCTAATAATAAGTGAAATTGTTTTTTGAATAGCTTTAACCGCAACGAATGAATTTAACTAAATTGACTGTGTACGAAATTTTAATGATATTATTTATTGAAACGCCAATCTACGCGGCTAGAAGAAAATTTAAAAAATTCTAATCTGTGAGAGAATCAAATTAGTCGATGACCGCCAAATGTACTTTTTATACTGTTTCTAGTCATACTGTATCGCATGCAAACTTAACCACTACTCCACCACCACTATAGTCGACGTACCGTTGCCACGATACTTGTTCAATTGCTGGTAAACCTGCTTCATCCTCTCAATGTTGATCCTAGAGCTCTTGCTATGATTGACCATCGGCAGTGAATAGTCCTGACCGATGATGCACTTTGCAGTTCGTTGCACGCTCAGTGGAGCGTTCCAAGGTTCGTGGATGTATCTCGTAGGAATATTCTTCAACACTGGCAGATAACGCCTAGCACCAAAGTCCAATATAATCGATCAATTAACTCAAAATACCTTAAAGCCCGCTATGAAAGAAGTACAACCTCTAATAATTTTTACTACCTGATATAATCGCCATTGGGATCAGCCTTTCTGCCGAACCTCACCGGGCAATAGCAATGAAAGAATTGCTGGAAGAACGAGCTGCATGACAGCCACATCCACATGCCAGCGTTCACGGACCAGTCGGCGTCCAGTAGAAGCTCGTCGAACACCTTGAGGAACGTTCATCGAATCGTTTACCGTCTATTTTGCGAGAGGAGGCACCTGAAGTAATAGCTGTCTACCCCAGTCCTATTATACTTTATACTTGCATCGTAGTGTCTTCTTTCGATTGTAATTAATTGATTGCGGAATTTTACGAGTCACGTATATCTACAGTTACGTCTGTTGAGGCTTTAGGACACGGCTTACACGAGAAAGCCTCGACAGACGTAACTGTATGATGCCGGGCCGCGAAAGCCTCAAATCTCTGACGTATATCTCTTTTCTGAGTGACGAAGACTGACAGTATCTCAAAAAATAAATGTGTACTTTCTTTTGTCGCGTCAATTAACACGCAAATGAATTGTTCGGAATGAGCGGCTCAAATCATTGTATCTAAAACATGAGTTTGCGATTTGAATGCAACCAATGTGGTGACAGCATCGCATAAATAGATGGTAGCATGAACAACGAATCGAAACGCAGTCGATCTCGGTCACCGACGAAATGCCAACGCGAGGCGACATTTTACCTTCATTCCTTCTTCCCAGGAGATCCAAAGGTCGCCTCTGGTGAGGAAGCAGGCCACAGCGTGTCTAGCCAGGTGATGGATCCAGCCCTCTTCCCTAAGCTGCGTCATGATCGCGTCGATCCACGGAAATCCCGTTTGACCCTGTCCAGAAAAAGAGGAGACCTTTCGCATTGAATTCAACCGTTCCCTATTCAGCTGTAACACGGAGGATTTTTCAAATCCATTCGATTCACTCACGTTTGCCCATTTTGCCAGAGCCTCGACGTTCTTGTCCCATGGTATCTGCACGCAAATCGGGTTTCCTTGCATGCGATCGAAGTTAGGGTTCTTGGTAGCCGCGCAGTAAAAGAATTCGCGCCATAGTAATTGTCCGTGTAGGGACAATGGTGGCATCGCTTTCTTTATCTGCAATAGAACGCAGAGGCTTTTTTCTCAATGCAAATTTTGTGATCTCTGTATTATGGGATTTAACTGTATCGGTATGAAGTATTGCACATCTACATTTGACAGCACTGTAAAAAATGGATTTTTCTAATAATTTTGCCGAGTCATCCTCTTTGCGAACCTAACATAAATAAATAATTGGAACTGGCTAATAAAAAGGTTTGAATTTGTGTACAGCTTAGTTTCTAACGAATAATTAAAAGTTAGTAGCTGATCGATCAATTACAAAGAGAAGTATACGATGTCCAGAAGGTAAAGCCTTAAAAAATCTGTTTAAGTAAAATTGATAAATAAACGTGCCAGAAAAATTTACTGTCCGGTGAATTAAATGCCACTTCGGTATATAAAAGACTTTCCGAACGATCTTCAAATATCTAGGACAAGCAATAGAAATGACACGATCAGTTTTCCAGGCGCATTTACGAAGTTGCTAGTTTCAGCTGTGACAATTGTCTTATTGAAGCTAGTGCACAAGTAACCGACAACCGAAAATGGGTGGTAGAAGCTTAGAAATTAAAAGAAGCCTTTGAAATCCGCCCACCGAGGGTTAGCTGATCAGCTGTGCAACGGGACCGCGTGGCTCCGAGTAGTGAAAGCCCTAAATCCTTAAGAAGATCACAAAAGTAGAACATCCAGGGTTCGCAAACACAATATACCTTCTTATAGAGATCGGTGAGCTGGTAGTAAAAGAGCCTGGTGCTCAAGCAGCCGAATCTTAAATAGGGCGAGAGGCCTGTTTGACTGGGCAACAACGATTGCGGAGTCATCTTCGGTCTGCCGAAACTAGCCACCCACGCCTTCCGTTCTAGGTGTCGGCCAAGTCTTGCCAAAGCTTCGCTCTCGCCGCCTACCCAGACAGGTGGTCGAAGCCCTTCCGTATCGAACCCTGACGATAATTCAAAATATATTCTCTTTCATTCACCTTAACCTTCCCTTACTCGCGCGTATCTCACAAACACACGGCTTGCGTCTAATGCGTCTATAGTGCGAGGTAACTTATGGAGGGGATCGAGATCCTTTCTATATTTTGTTTGGAGCGTGTTAAAAATATGTTTCCACACTCGAAACGCATAAATTTTCTTCGTTTTTCTGATTAAACATATGTGTATCTGAGACATACAGTGCGATTTGTCGGGTACAAGCCGCGAGTAACGGAAGGTTGAAACACATTGCCTCCAAATTTTGGACTTCTTCATTTTTTCCTACTTTAACTATACAGTTTCTAAAAATATATTTATTGCGTACCAATACTCCATATGAAACTCAGAATACACTATAGATGGGCCATCATAAATAAATTGATGCATTCTACTAGTTTGATTATCCACTATAAATATAAATGCTAAATTGCAATTCAATATTGTTTACGGAATTAAAGAGAAAAATCCTGAAGAGGTAAGGGAATCTTCGTGTCATAGAATAGTTCTCAAAGATTTACCAAGCTCCTCAAGGGTGGGCACGCCATAATGATCGTCGTGGTCCTCCTTCAATGGCGTGTAGGCCGATCCGACACAGACGGAAGTGACGGTCTGCACCGGTGGTTCCGGCGGGTCCATACTGGCCACGACATTTTGAAATTGATGATACGTCAACGGCGGCTTGCCCCCGTTCTTCTCAATGATCCTGAAACGAGAATCGGTTGAAGCAGCTGCTGTTGCTATGACACGACGATCGACAAACTCGGAAAAAAATGTATGCTCACTCGTCCAACTTATAGAGAGTGTGGGAGACCCTTTGGACCACTGAGATGCCCAATTCGTTGCATAGTGCCGAGATATTATGGTCCCGGACGCGACCAAACGGTTCTGGGTCCTCTTCGAAGGTTAGATTCGTTGTGCCCCATTCCTTGAACAATTTTGGCAAGGCGTCCGCAGGCTGGCCTCGTATCACGAAAAGTCTCGAATTTAGTTTCCTTAGGGAACAGTCGAGGTCCTCTAGGCATTGCAGGAGGAACCTGTCATAGATATAACAAATTTTGTTAGTTCTTTCAAACTTTTAATTCTGCAAAATAAACATTTCAGAATTATCTCTATTGTACCCAGCGTTAAACCATTAATTTCTATGACTTTTGTGCAGGAATACAGATAAATTGAATTTGTATTCAGGCCTCTATCTGCTTAAAAATTTTTGTTTACTATAGACTGCTACAGTGTTACGAAGAAGCACGCAGCCCTCCTTCCAGTCGAGCAGTGGTCTAGCAAATGGTTGCCAATGTACAGAGACAGATAAGTTAGCGAACGTCAAAAACGAAAACGAACGAGAAACAGTCTCGTCAGGTCGGTCACCGGAAAAACACGTTTGAATAAAGTTGATTCGCATTTGCAGTTTCAATCCCGGCCATCTCTTACAAATACTAGCCTGAAACCGAAAGTCGTTAGCAGGGTAGGACTCACCTCCACTTATTAATGCCGACGTTGGTACTTCCGGCGAACCAGGGGTCCAAGACGAAGACGCACCGGAAGGTGACCGCTCCTGCTAGCCCCTCCCTCAGCGAGGGGTTGTCGTGCAGCCTGAGACCCCTACGGAACCAGTGAACCGTGTGCTTCTGTCCCTGGATCCCCACGTCCGGATTTATTTCCCTGTTCCGGCTGCCCGTCATCTTCCCCTCCTTCTCCTCGTCCTCCTCCTCCTCGTCGTCCTCCGCCACCCTTGTTTCCGTCGCCTTGCCTCTTCCTTGCAGCCTCGGAACTGTCTTTCGAGCTTGTTAATCGCCCCTGATCCGCTTCCTTTTTTCGCTAAAATTGCGCTCGTCAGTAGAACGATCGTATCCTCCTCATCTTCGCGGAACGTTCTTTTCGAATCAAGAGTCCCCTTCTCTGTTTTCTCGTGGACAGTTCCCTGAGACTTAGCACTGTTTATTTGGGACTGTCTGTTTCTCAAGGTACAGGTGATCCGATGCGATGAATACGTTCTTTTCGTGACCTTGGACGAAACAGCACCCTCAGCCTTCGAGCACCGTCATCCTCGCGAATCGATTCTGCCGAGAGCGGTCGGTTTTTAGGTCATCAAGGTCGCCACCGAGCTCGATCGATCTCACTGTTACGTCGATTGAATCTGTTCGCTGTTTATGGAGAAGAGAAAGATGAGTTTGTCTCACGAGGATCCACTGGTGAAACGATCATGAGCATAGTTTACTCGCTGGTCGAAGATTTCTTTGATAGAAACCTCAGAGATAACAACCATGCAGGATGACCCTACCTCATTTCTCGATAATGCAAAGATCAGGTTTTTCAGTAGTCAAACGCGCTAGATAAAAGATCAATCTAGGCCGAGCAAAAATTCTACTTTCTTACCGACTTCGAAAAAGGAGGAGGTTATTCAATTCGAACTGTATATACCTTTTTTCGCTTTTTTCGTCTTACACAACTTATAAAATTGTTCTACATAATAACAATTCCATGTAATTGCGGTCAGATTCTCAATTATCGAATTCTGTTGGTAAAGAATTCCACTTGAGACAGGTGCAACGCGTGAAATTGTTGTTACGAGATCAATGGAGTTAAATGGAGCGAATTTCGTCTTTGTGTAGGGACACTCAAAAATCGAGTATCATTGCTTCGAACAGGAAATCGATCCAGGGTTCGAGAGCGTGAATCTCGGTCGGCGAAACCGGAGAATTGACTGGGACGAAGAGATCGATGCGCGAAAGAGGATCGTCGAGATTCTACACCGTTCTGCAGCCCGAGAAAATCCGCATAGAAATTCTACAAATCTGTGGTGTAGCTCGCCCGAGCGACACCAATTCAATTTGCAAGATTGTCCTTTATCTTTCGAATCCTCCAAGCTGTCCCTAGACAAAGAATGAATCTCGCGATATCGATCGGGACGAATCCTGCGAGGACGACGAGCCCGTTTTGTTTGAAGCTCGAACTTTCGACACGTTTGAAATGATAATTCGAGTTGCTCCGACTAATCTATTACATTTATTTTTCGAAAGAATATACTGGAAACGAGTTTACTGTATACAAAGTTAAAAGAATTTATAGTCCGAGCGAATTTCATCGCTGAGAAGAAAATAAGCTGTCTGGTTTAAATAATAAATACGTATTCTCATTGCAATGCGTTTTCCTATACTTCGTCACAAAGGATTTTGCTTTAACATTTATCATATAATAGATATACATAATAATAAGTAAAAAGCAAAAACCACCTCTTACAGTGTTACATCGTTGCATGTAATAAAAATTTTCGTTAGAATTAATATACAAATTCCTTCGGAAGATTCAATAAAATAAAAACTGTTTCATTCTAAATTATGCATTATTTCATTCTTCGGTAAATAAACGCGACAGTTTCGGAAACGCATACAATGTGGAATATTTCAATCAGGTCAGCTAAATATATCTCCTGCAATTCGTAATGGCAAAAATTTCACTGCACGGAACTTGCTTAGTTCCGATAGGCTTCAAATTTTGAGTTATTAATATTTTCATTAATGGGGGTATAGACAAGATAGAAAAATCAATCCTGTTTTTTTAATGAGATGATATGTTGTGGTGTTTATATTCTGATATGGCGTTTCGAGACGAGTGCAATGACCTATATCGTAATGCCGGTCAAGGTCATTCGATGAAGATAAGGCGACGCTTATAGGGCATCGAAGGCGACCCACTGCCGGCGATTCTACTGCGCGTGACCCGGTCTCCAGTGATTCGACGTCTGACTATGCACCGATCATTCTACTGCGCTCACCGAAATGGTTTATTTTGGTTGTTACAAGGGGAAGCCACGGTTGATGGGTGACGGATTTTTTTGAAACTTGCAGTATTTGAAGATGTCTTCTCGAAATGTAATTTGGCAAAGCGGCAGCGCGCGCTTCTCAATATTTTCCGAGAAAATTGCATTTGCGTTAACAGGTGAATAAGAAGATAAGTTGCCGAAAAACATGCATTTTCTACCTAAAAAATAAAAATAACTTATAAATAATAGATTTTAGAAAATATCGACAGCGAGATTCGAACCAGCAACCTACACAGATTACTAGCATTCCTCGCTATGCCTTCGGCTACTCATCTTCTTATTCACCCCTTCACGCGAACTCTTTATGAATACGTACACCCATTTTCAAATGCAATTTTTTCAGAAAATTACATTTTGAGAAGACATCTTCAAATACTGCGATTTTCAGAAATATCCGTCACCCATCAACCGTGGCTTCCCCTTCTTAGTTTCTCATTAACTTCTCCGTGCAAGTCGGTCCCTCTCTTCACCGACCATATTCGTGGCTGTAAACTAACAGATAAGAATTAACATTTTCATTCAAGTAACTCCTTTCAAATATTCTTTGTATTTCACCTAGCGAATCAGCTACTTTGAATAAATCGATAAAAATTGGATGGTTAGATAACAATTTTGATACTACGGATCACCACAGATCTAACCAGGAGTTCATTAACCGTAAACACCGCTGATTTCTCAGAGTGAACGTTTTTCGGAGCCGGCTTTTTCACGGTTCCAGGAATAACCGCAAAACGCCGGGAAATAGAACGCGTCGTCTGCAGCACGGAAACCAAACAATACGGTTCCGGATACGTTTTTTTATTTTCGTCCAACTTCGTTAGCTGCAGATTAATTCCAGGTCGATTCACGTAACTATATACCGTTCACCCCCTATGCTGCCTGAATATAACCGCGTGTTATATAATTATATGTATAATTATAATACCGTCGATTCGAAAAACATCAAGGCCAACGATTCGGCTCTTCCGAAGTCGATCGAGCGCATTCGAATCGATTGGAAATCGTTCAATCGTTCCGTTCGAGCGCGATACGAATGAACGGCGATTTAAATTTCGCGCCCATTCCAAATCACGCGCGGCCCAGTTTCTGATGTGGATTTTAACACATCCTTCTTCAACTTTGTTTATCGTCAAATCGCGTTCGTGTTCCGGGGGTATGTTTATAATTATCGATAAAATGTACTAACGTCACTTGTCGACAAGACGATCAGTAATATCGATAGATTAACGATAATATTTCTTCAGCGGGAAAACAGTACCAATATTATCGTTGAGTTGTTTACCAATATAAGCAGGATAGAAGCATTTAGCGATAAGAAAGGTGTAACAACAGTGGTAACCGTTAACGAAATAATTTATGCAAAATTTCGGGTCATGTGTTTTAGTTAGTGCCCCACGTGACAGCCGTGACTACCTTTCCCTTCTACGAGGCTATTCCCTACGCTTCCGCCGCGGCCCGGTCACGTGACGCGAGCTGACAGAGAGAGGGTAACTCTTTCCCCTCAACTCGTGCTCCCTTTCCTCATCTGGCGACACTAAGTACGTAATAGCTCCTCGAGCATGGCTAACGGACTATTAGTTTCACAAAAGAGTTATCTATAGGTAATCGATATTACCTACTACAAATTTGTCGAACATTATTCATATGTATCGATAGGGACTCTCCTATTTCGTAGAACGCGGTTTTCGAATTTTACGTCGTTCAGATCTCGCCGGTTGTTTACTTAAACCAGTGTGCACACGTGACAAACCCACGCCTCGAAGATAATTCGCGACGACGTCGTTCGCTGGTCAAGTTTCTAATTATCTATAGCCTACAAAATAACACGATCGGACTAACTGCAGCTCCGTGAAAATGGTCGGAAAAAGGATGCACAAAGAAGACATACTCAACATAATACTATATCCAGGTACGTTCACATTAGTTGAAACTTGCGAAATGCTGGTGGAAAAGTGGCTGGCGTCGTTTTTCGCCTCGCAAATCCACGCGGTAATTCATGATTCATTTTGAATGTACTGTATTTACTGGATGTATACAGAGTGTTTGCGAAATCGTAGTACAACCGGGCAGAGGATGATTCTAGTACATGCAAAAATAAGTCGAAAAAAAGGAATAACATTTTTTCGTTTGGCAGCTCGTTTACGAGAAAATCGAGTTCAACGCGCGAACCTGGCGAAACTTTAAACTCGATTTTCCCGAAAACGAGCTGCCAAACGAAAGAATGTTCCCTTTTTTCGACTTATTTTTGCGTGTAGAATCATCTCTGCCCAGTTGTAGCGCAATTTCGCAAACACCATGTATATGCCGTCGCGTCGACCGTGTCGCCACGAGAGAAACACTTTTGTTTTGTCCTTTCCGGAGCTTTTTGAGAAGACTTCTAACGCAATCTATTAAATCCATATATTATTAATTCCCATTAAGTAAAAATAAAATTCTATTTTACTGTAGTCAATATTTACCTATTAGAGAAATGTAGTCATACAATAAATATCAATTTTCGTTTTCTTCATTCAACGTTTAACATAACTTAACAAATTATATTAATGGCGCGATAGACTTTCGATAACAAATATCTTTCTTTGGTACTGACCTGCAGATACACCACTTGAAGGTCGACCGCAAGACCAAACATAGCAAAATTGTTGTCCTCGGCTCTAGTCTCTGTTAGAACGATCTACCCGTTTGTTTACCAACAAGCAAGTCTCCCGACAGAGAATTTGTGGAACAGGAACAGACATATAATAATAATAATAAACCAAAACAGCACCGGTCGTCGTAGTAAATATCGTATACGGAAATTCGTTTAGACCAAGCTCGAGGCAGATGTGCGCCAAGCAAACTGAATCGTGACCGACGAGAAATGAATCACCGAGTCTACCGTGATTCTACGCCTTTTACATTTTTCGAATCTGGCCAATGATGTGTCGAGGCTTTTCTAACAGCGAATGACTATGTAGATTCGTTGCAGCTAGTGATAAATGGCGGCCAAATGTTCGGCTAAATTCCAATTCTACCCTGATTCTACGTCTTTTACATTTTTCGAATCTGGCCAATGATGTGTCGAGGCTTTTCTAACAGCGAATGACTATGTAAATTCGTTGCAGCTAGTGAAAAATGGCGGTCAAATGCTCGGCAAAATTCTAAAGGAAAACATGTGACGTGGGATCGATATTGCGACCTACGCGATAGTCGACACGGATGAAAGGCATTTTAAGCGATGTGTATATAGCTGTGATGTGAATGGTCGATGTTACGTCACCTGGTACCCATGTTGATGTGTTCTTTTTGCTATTGTGACCTGTTCTTCGAGGATGCCTGAAATTCGCTCGTAAACATACTAACTGTCTTCCCGACACCTGTGTGTCGAGTCTAAAGTTACATGTGTGGAGTGAACGGGTATTGCGGTTATTACTAGACTGCGCATCTTTATGAAAAATAATAATTCTGTATTAATTGCATGACTGAGACATGAGACTCTCCCCCTCTTTTCTAGTTTTATTAAGCAGTCAAACATGCGTTGATGCAGTAGACTCAAAACACCGTTTAAAAAGCCTGTACGCTTATTACCACGGAAAGTACACATATGCAGTCTTTAATTCTTTCAATCTTTCTACTGTTTTAAATCACGCTCAATTTTGTGATAAATTCTCAAAGATTCGCAGTCTAAGCGTGTTTCAGATTCGTTTTTTCTTGAAAAAGAGTTCACGGAAAATATCGAAGGGAAAGAGAACAGATTTGGAATTGTTTAGAATTTCAAATTTAGATTGTTCGAAAAGAAGTACTCGTTTTTGATACTTGGGAGTTTATCAGATGTGATTTTGCGTTGTTTATGCAATGCCAATAGACCCCATGATCGATAAATATTACCGGCAAGTGCCATGAGATACTTGGACCGTCAATCGGCTGCACTGGGTCGCGCGATCAACATGTCGGTCACCGGTGTCCGACGGTACCGAACGCCACCGAATTGCGATTTATCGCGCACCGCTTGACGCGTTAGGCACAAAAACGAACAGAAACGACATGCTCGACACGCTGACATAATCGCTTTTCTTCTGATAGATCATATGACGTAACTATTACGACACCGCGACTCGTCTCGATCGTTGCGCTACGTCGATAAAACAGATCCTGGAATGTGTCTAGATCTCGATCGATTACGACGATCCGTCGCATTCCAAGGATACAGGGACAAATAAACACGTACGCGACCAGAATTGCTGGAGAATGCTTTTCAGCAGGATAATGCCGCAGTACACACTGCAAAAATAGTAAAAGAATACTTCCGTCGCGAGAAAATTTTCAAGAATGTGTAAAAACAAAACCTTGATTTTGATGTTAAATAAATAAATATTACGTTAACTTTAAAGTATGCTATCTTTTTGTCCCGGAGTGTATTATTAAAATATAAACACAGCACAACAGACAGGTAACTAGAACAAGTCGAGGATTCGATTGAAAGAAAAGCGGGTCATTGGCGGGTAGTTGTCACTCCAATCCCCGGCAACCCTCCAAGCAGGGTACCAGCCTACCGCGCGGGTACGATGTATACATACTCACGTTCAGAGCGTTCCATCCAACGCGCGATGCAATTCTCGATATGCAGTAATCTGCACAGAATTCTTCGACGCAGTAACGGCCAGTCGCTTATCGCGGTTCGCGAAAGTAATCACTCGCACAGTGCTATAGATATTCGCACACAGAGAAACACGCACGCAGGAACAAGCGCGGTTGCGCTCGCGCGCATGGAATCATACGCGGCAAGAATTAGGCAAGCGCAGGTGCGGGTACTCGCACACAAAGTCACAAGACAGCAGCGCATTCGTTCGCCGAACCATCCGCGTACGTGCACAGTGAGTCACAACGTCACAAAAGGCACTCGAGTACCGCGGGTACACAGACCCGCTCACTCACAGGAACGAGTTTCGGATACCGACTCTCGAAAGCCTGAATACTGCGAATACTGGACCACGGTGATCTCGGGTACCTGCGCGACCCGCCGCCACTCGTCGCACTTCGAACGACTGTCCAATCACTGTCTAACGTTTAATCGGGTCCTCGGAACCTGTCTTTGGACGTTTTGACGCGGTTACTACTTTTAGAACGATTTACCACGAGCAAACGGAATTCGCGAAAACGCGGCGCGCTGAAGGAACGTTTGCTCGCATATGCGAACAAGCAACATGAGAGCGAGCTTATGGGGGAGGAGAGGCGCAGCTAGTAAGAGCAAGGGGAACCCGAGCCACGCCGAGTGCAACGTGACCATGCTGCCGCGTACCTTCCAATTGGCCTACTCGATCACGTGGTCCGGCGGTCACGTTGCAACCGCCGTGGTTCTCGTCTTGCTCGGTTCACTCTCTCTCTCTTTTGATGACTTGGTCTCACTCGGTGGCTCCCTTTCTCTAGATACCGTGCATACTTCGCACTTTCTTCCTAATTATTGGTCGCAGATTTATCTTTTTTGTACATAGGATTCAAATCGCCCTCGACGACAGTCTCCTCTCCATGCGGGCGGCGATGGGAGGCTTTCGGTATGCGTAGGAGTTGACATTGACCCGCAACGAGGAACGGTATCATTGGAGTTTGTTGGATTTACAGATTGTTTCTGTTTTTGGGAAGATACGGAATGGGATTTTTTATTTTTTTCTTGTCGAACGTTTGAAATTGGAACTGAGAAGTTGATCGAAGGATGCGAGCATATCATTAGGAAGGATGACCAATAATAATGATTCCATCAATGATAGTAAATAGTATTTTGAATTTAATATCGCCGTCGAAAAATGACAGGACGTATGGGATGACCTAATATTATTCATTATGTGTGCGTCTCGACGTAATAGCTTCTAGAGCTTTCTTTAAGAGAGACTAGCATTACATGCATGTGGAATTGTCCTGTTATCGATAGACTGCGGATCCGTATGCATTTATGGCACGTGCAGCGTTATGAAACGAGAAAACACGGTAAATTAACCAAGATTAATAATGTTTCTACTCCATTCTGAACACGAGAGATTTACTGATTGAAATTTTTAGCGCACTCAAATTTTCACATAATAGTAAATAATAATGCAAATTTATCATTTAAATAGAAATCCGTAGATTTTCGATTTTAGAAGAGTAGTTATCGTGCGACAGATATTTTTCGAAAAGCGGGCAGCCATTTGATTTTATAAGCGAAGACGGGTCCAAGACCCGAGCATCTAATACGCGTTCGATGAGTCGAGTTAATAGCTGAAAACGTACGTATGCGGTAATCACCGTGGTTGAATCACTTAGGTAGTCGATTAGTCCGGCAGAACTACAACCTTGCATCTATCACGTGTCTGACGTGCTGCAACTTTGTACATGTAACTCAACTCTACACCTCCGATAAGTGTCTCCCCACCGAATGATCCAATGAAGTATCCTAGCTTAGAGGATATTGATCTCTAATACCATAAATATGCATAGTTAATCGCATTTGGAATTACTTAAAAGTAGATTTACACAGTCCAAAAAATGCAACAGAATTATTAACTCCTAGACAAGCAAAACATACATTACCAAAAACATGTCTGGTTTAAATCTATTGCGAAGCTACATAATTGAGAAAGTAGATGATACATACTATTTTTGGTTACATCTAATTTTATTTAATTCGTGTGTCAAAAAATTAAAGTAGTTCGACAAAAAGTGAAGTCCGCAGCACAAGGCGCGTACAGCAACCTAATCTCTCCTAGTTCGACGGTAATTCATGATCAGAGTAAACCTCGAGTATTCCATTCGGCGGAGCCTTCCGCCCCGATATGGAAAATTGTGGGATCTCTACCTTTTCAGAGATTATGTAACGCTAATTCGCGACATCAGATCGCTTTTCCATCGGAGCGAAGAAAAAACGCCGGTGGAAAACGGGTCGCCGCGGCTCAAATGTTTCATTTCGACGGTTAGAAAGGTAATAAGTGTTACGGGGAAAGCGGCGTACACGCGTCGTCCTATTATTTCGCCATTCCCCCTCGTCTCGGTGCAACGGGTTGCTCGAAAGCATGTTGCAATTACTCTCGCCTCGAGATCCTGCGCCGTTGCAACTGGTCGTTTTATTCAGAGTTCGAAATTAATCTACGCGGCTCCCATATCGACTGACGCCAGTTCTGCTGGGATACAAAGAGGATAACAGGGTAATTAATCTGGCAAATCCACGAATTAGAAGTTCCCGTTTCATTAAAACTGTTCTTCTTACAATTTGACTTTGCGAAATTCGATCTCTGTTTAGCTCTCTGTTCCTCGATGGGAAACTCTGTTCAAAATTATTTTCTTTCGAGGAAATAGGTCGACGTACAGAAAATCAAATTGTTTACGAATTTGCCAATTTCAATTGTTTAATAATTTATAATTTTTAATGGAGTCTTAGAGACGTCCCAAAAATAATTCGATATCATTAAGGCTTTTGTTTCTTATACGTATAGTGTGTACCAAAATCTTGTGCTTGAATGAAAAGGGTGATTCTTGAGAAGATTTGAGTATATTCTTGATAGTATATATTCTTGAGAGTAACCTAGTTACTCTCACTCCACTCCTGAAGGGGCGGAGCCGTATTTTCCTATGTAGAAAAAACGGTATATTTGGCAATAGCGAAATCAGCCGAAATGTAAATCCACTAGCGACGGGACATCTGAATGATATTCTCACTAAAATTCATGAAAAAATTATTCCTACGTACTGATAACTATCATCAGAAGCGAAAATACAAACGCAAACGTGTGGTCTCGGGCGCAGTCGGCTGTGCCCCCGAGGACCTGTGGGTGGGGATGGTCAATAGACCCCCATCGGGGAATGACCCCGGCACTTGCTGGGCCCGGATGCCCCTGAGTGCAGCGAGGAGGGTGGCTGGCGTCGGCCGGCTAAGGGTAGGGTGGTCCTCGGAGAGGGTGAAGGTACTGGAGCACACCACAGGTCAAGCATGAAAGCGTGTATGTACCTCGTTCCGGCCCGGGGCTACCGGTCCCAAGCGAGGGAGAGGACGCCCGAATCGCTGGAGGGGGTTGTGAACGCGTGAGCCCCCGGACCCTTCGCGTAGAGCAAATGGGCAAAAGCTGGCTTGATCTCGATTTTAGTACTCAGAGAGTCTGCAAAAGCACAGCCTATCGATCCTTTGACTAAAAAAAGATAAAAAAAGGATATTTACCTATGCGGTACCCTTGACCGAATTCTGTTGGTACGCGATCGCGTGAGTACAGTTGCAGTTGCAATCTTCGCACGCACATTACATATCGTTCTTTCAGCAACGCAGTCCAATTTCGGTGATGCAACGCGATGAAACTGAGCGAGCGCTGACACTGAAAAAAAACTAAAACCTTTCGTTCGTTAATTAGATAAAATCGTGTGTTGGGATTTTAAATTTCCGGTACGGGTGCCGACTACAGTCGGTGTCCGCGCGACGACCTGTATATCAGGTGCTAAATACAGGGTGTCCCAAAATAAGTGTAACTCCCGGAAATGGAAGGTTCCTTGGGTCATTTGAAGCGACATTTTCCTTTACAAAAATGGTGTCCGCGGCTTTGTTTAGGAGTTATTATCGAAAAACACGGACCAATCAGAGCCCGGCTATAGCGAACGGAGTCCGACTCAGCGACAGGTCCCGCTCTGATTGGTCCGTGTTTTTTGTTAATAACTCCTAAACAAAGCCACGGACGTCATTTCTGTAAAGGAAAATGTCGCTTCAAATGACCCGGGAACCTCCCATTTCCGGGAGTTACACTTATTTTGGGACACCCTGTATAGTCGGCATGTATGCAACCACCTACAACGACTCTCGTTGGTAGAAAGGAATCGATTGTAGCGGTAGGGTATCTCTTGATTTTATCGATCCATATTGATTTAAATCCTACTGGATAGTGGAGTATTTTCGCGGCGCTGTGCCTCGTTCAGTAGCGTCGCTCCAGCGGAGTGGGCTACCGTAACGAAAGGGTTAATGAAACGCAGGGACGAATAGTTACAGTTATTTATTAGTTTCTTTCACATATAAAACATACCAGAAAAAGAGCCTCGTCTTTCCCGATACATTCCTTCGTATTGCAAACCGTGTGCAACGTATATAAAAAATGACTTCTTTCCTAAATTTCGTCTTACGCGAATTCGTTATTCCATTGTTCATCAACCCCCTCCGTCCCTTGAACTCGCTCTCTCATGTTCTCGAGCTTAGACCCTAAGTATTGTTACTTGCTAACCCCCCCTCCCTCCCCCCACCCCGCAGTCGCACCTCGATAATACAATTGTTAATCGACGCTGACTTATATAGTCAATCTATACGTAAATATCTTCTCTATACACATTCGTACAACTTGCAAATTCAATTCAACGATTAGTTACTCGTTTTCTCTCTGATCGACGCGATCATTGCTTAACACAGGGCTGCTTCGCCTAACTTCAGCACTTTAAATATATTAATCCTTGCTCCTAATAGAAAACAATATCAGAAGAACAACTCATCAAGTTCCAAGAACGTAAATATTGTGGTGCAGAACGATATTTTCTCAAGGCCATAATTTTCGAAATTTCAAAGTGATCGATATACTTTGTTAAAAAGAAAAATAGGACCGTATGTTATCTAATAGCTAAGCTCACGACAAATCGTAATATAAAAGATCTATAATATCATGACCTTCAAGCGACCTTGAGTACCAAAAAATATATGGCATGTACTTATGAAATTATGATAGAAAAATCAGTGAAGGAAATTCATTTTATTTATTACTTTAACACATGCTCCAAATCGTATCCATTATTTTATATACATTATTGTAAAATGAATTTTCTATCGTGTATACTATTTCTTAATTACAAGATCATGATATTGTGCACATAATAGGGTTTGTCTTGATCTTGACAATTGCACGATGACAGTAAAAATATACTCCCGTTTACAAAAATATCCAAGACTTTAAAGTCCGAACAAATATGTCCTTGAGAGAGTTTCACTGCTTACTAGAATATTTTTGTTCTTCAAAGAAAGTCACCGTTTCCGCCGATATATGTTTCTGTTATCGACAATAATTAAAATGTTTAAAGTAATCAATTTGAATGAAACCCGCCAGTAGATTGAATTTCCCGAATTTCATAAATTCCTCCGCGAAACATGTTCATACTCTCCGAAATATTACAAATATACGTTTCCTCGCTTCGAACGTACGGTACGCTATTCGATCAACTATTATTATACGTTATCTATAATCATTCTATCTTGTATAAAGTAAAAAAACGAAGACTATTGCTATTGGTGGGGCAAGGTTCGACGAGATCTATAGATCATCTCTCGATTATCCCCGAGACTCGACGACGAGCCCGCGTCCCGTCAACCGTCTAGCAATTCATTCACCGCTATAAACATATGATCTATATTTAAATAACAATCGGTAGACTCCACACGCTCGAACAAAATAGTGTTTTATGGCTGCGATGGCGCGTGATTGGTTTCCGTATTTACGAACGAAAGCACGGCGATGAACTGCGATCGAGATTCATACGGCTGGATCCACGCTGTCGATCCAACCTCGGAACTACGTATAATTTTTCGATAATGGCTGGGAAAAACAGGGGGAGAAACTGGTATTTTAAAAAACTTAATAAAACGTGAAAGGCAGGCCTCTGTTCCACGCGTGCGTTAATTAACCTTGGATTATCTTACACCATGGATTTTATTTTTTCCAAGTGTCACAATTGATTCTTTCAAAATCAAATATAAGCAGCTTTTGAATTCAATTCGTCCGCTCTGTTTGCAAGATAAAAATATTTGTCTTGTCAAGTAGAATAAATTCAATCTTATTCAGGTTTCTAGTTAACATTGTCACTTTCACGAATGCCTGCTAATAATGTTATTAACATACAATGCTTGATGAAAATATCAGAACTACTTGCACATAGGTTGATGATTTGGCATTAAAATAGTCAATTTTACAATGAAAGTATAGCTACAGTGAGTTTTATAACTTCTGTATGAAATATTGATGTTTAAAAATCACAATTGCACATTCAACAATTTTTCTAATTGTAGCTCTAATAATTTAATGACCCACTGCGATTTCTACTTTCAATTTCAGTCATAATTGCGTTCATTGAATCGTAGAACACGCTAACAGCATGAATACTTGCGGAGTGTCCGAGAATATTTTTTAAAATAATTATTTTTAAAAAGATGAACCTGCTATTGATATTAAAAATGTTTTCAAGACATCCTTGGCAGTGAATTACAAATTTTTTAACTATGGATCAAAATTTAGGAACTTCGTAGCTAAACAATGTATTTAAAAGAAGCAGATAACAGGGTTAGCATCTTATACTAAAACTATTCACGGGAATAGAGACCTTGAATTAAAAGGAGGACGGTTGTGTATGTGAAATTGCGATCCTGCTGAAGACGCAGGGTTTCTAATTCCTTAGAGCCATGATCTCCAGATGCCAGGGATTCCAGGATTTCATAGTGATCGTGTCGCGTTCCTGACTTCGAAAGCGTTAAGAAGGGCGCACTTAGAAGCAACACGAGGCAAAATTCTTGTGTCGCGCGAATTTTCATTCACACATCATGAGAAACAGCGAGTCCTGAATCGCCCGAAGATACATACAAGTGTCTTCGAACCTCTACCACGTTCTCCTCTCTTTTCTTATTTTTTTGTTTTGTTTTTTGTCTGTTTCTAGTTTAATCTGTTTCACTTAGTTTTCTTTCACGCACTTAACGCTAACATTATACGAAAACGACTGGAAGCGTCATAAATCCGTCATGCGAGGCGACTCTCTGTAAAAAAATATAGCTGTCTATACGGCGTTCGATCCGGGGATCGAAAACAGTACGCACACGCTTCTAAATATTAAATGGAAAACAAGCATGTGTCGGCGAACGTCGATTATTATTCCGTGTGCATGCTTACGCGGTCACCGTGAGGTTCGCTCGCTCCCCTAATTTTTTGTCGGGCTAGGGAATAACTAACTTTCTTTTTTCCCTTTCAGTAATTAGTGGTTTCTTTCGGTGATCGCCGGAAAACGTGGTAGCCAAATATGCAG